>JAPYZC010002891.1:0-13877 GCA_030522665.1 Ichneumoninae sp. A BG-2022a | reverse complement strand
GTTGAAAAAAAAAGTTAACGATACTCCCCGTACCCAATTTCGCTGAACCGGGGACCGATTTTTTACACATCCCATGGAGAATAACCGCCAAACCAAAAGGTTGTCAACAATACGAACCTGTACGCGAATCGTGTATTTGTTGTACGTCTAACCATCCGAATCCAATATCCCGTCATACATTGGCTGCGCCATCTATTTCGCTGGACGGTATTTCTCGATGGACTTTTCGCTTGTATTTGCGTTACAGTGCAGCCCCCCAGATATTGGATCTATGAGAATAGACGACCAGTGAGATTTTTGTTTTTTTGGAAATCGAATTTTCCGTTCTCTCGCACACTGAGGATGATTTTTCAGACGAGCGGGGATGAAGGAAGAAAAGAGTTTCCGGACAAATGTGCAGCCTGATCCGTTAGATCGTGGGACAAGGCCCAAAATCCTCAGGGCTCTTCGTTGAAAAGATCCCGCGCGAGGTAAGAGCCGCGACGGTCCATTGGGCTTTTCCTTCAGCTGTTGAAAAAAAAAGTTAACGATACTCCCCGTACCCAATTTCGCTGAACCGGGGACCGATTTTTTACACATCCCATGGAGAATAACCGCCAAACCAAAAGTTTGTCAACAATACGAACCTGTACGCGAATCGTGTATTTGTTGTACGTCTACCCATCCGAATCCAATATCCCGGCATACATTGGCTGCGCCATCTATTTCGCTGGACGGTATTTCTCGATGGACTTTTCGCTTGTATTTGCGTTACAGTGCAGCCCCCCAGATATTGGATATATGCGAGTACACGCACATGGGACGAGCTCGTAGCTCGCGATCGTAAATATCGCCGTTCAACGTGCGCCGATTCGTTCTTCAATTTATCTGCGGTCCCGGCTTTTCAGCGGTGCCTCGTCGAACTTCGCGATGGCCTCTGGAGCTGAAGCCCGCATAGGGTCAATCTCTTTGGCGAATGTAATCCTAGCCTGTGACACTCGGGCGGATTCCAGTTGAGCGTCGCAATCAATCTCCGACGCGGAGGGCGTTCCTCCGAGGCCGGACGGCCGTTGAAAAAGGGACTGCGGTATCCTCGGGTGTTTACGGTTCGGAATACCCGATAACGAGGAGATTCCAGCGAGCCAATTTATCGTGGCACTTGCAAATCGAGCGTTGAACTTTCCCAACTGCCATTATCGCTCCCGAGGCTTTTTGTCATCCCGTTAATTCCCTTGCTCGTCATTTGGCCTCGACGAGTGAATTGTCTAGGTGTTCGTTCCCTCTCATCGTTTATAAGAGTACCCATCGTTCGGGCCAAACTTTACCCGCTTCTTTACCTATGGTTTTCCGAGTGAACTGTCTCGTTCCAATCTCTCTTCCCACTTTCCCCGACCGGGAAAGCCGACACTCTCGAAGGGCGGTCCTGGCTTTCTCCTGATCCGCGGTAACGGTCGCGCGACTCCCCGTAGAACTCACGCCTCGGCACTAAAGACAGATTGCATTATCATAAATCTCGTTAAGGCACTCGGCATTACGTATGTTTTCGGCCATCGCACCGCCGAAAGCCTCCGAAAGCTCAGCGTGCGCGAAGTCTCATCCATCGAAGATCCGGGCAACCGTCTGTGATCGAGACTTATCGCTGATCTACGGTTTTCACATGCAGATGAAGCGAATCCTCAAAATTTCTCAGTCTCGACATTGAGCTCGTACGAGATATCGTCCTGCACTGAGAAAAGCTTACATAGTAAATAGTTCCCAGGGGGACGTCTATATTTTACAGTTACGACAATGACCAAAAATTATAGTTGTAACTAACCGACAGCGGTGGATGCGCGGTTGGCGCACGGCTCTGGTGGTCCCCCAAGTCCAGCTGATTCGTTCGCGATCAGTACTTGGATGGGTGACCGCTTAGCCGTGCGCTAGCTGACGCATCGACCGTTGAGCGGAAGGCGATTTCTTCTGTGACTTTGGTGTTTCTGCATTTTACTCAAGTGCAAAAATACCGGTGGATCAGTAGAATATGGCCGTCCGTACCGGCACGGGTTTTCCGTAGTTTCCCCGTGTCCCTGGCAAACGCGGTACAGTGTAGCTAAGTCGACTACGGACGCAATGGAAGTTAGGTAGCTTAGCTGAGTGCGGGTAGGGAGTGCTAGGGGGAAATCGGGATGGGGTTCCGTAAAAACCCGACAGGGTATACGGTGGAATTGGAACAACAAAATATAATATATATATATAGTCGTAACTATGATTACAGTTAAATCAATTGAATATATACTATCGCGAACGATCTATATAGACGTCCCCTCTGGGAACTATTCGTTATAGTAGGAAATACCATCCTTTTTTCTCAGTGTGGTGTAATGAAGTACGAAAAATAAATTGGAGTATGCAGATAGAGAGCTATACGGATTGTTCGTTATCCTACCTAGTAGACATTCTGAAGCGCTGACATTGGTAGAGTCACCCTTCGGCGAAAGATCCAGTAGTCACATTCCCTCGCGTTTGAACATAATTTGAACGACTATTGCTAAATGTATGAGATTCACGAAAGGAAGAATCAAAATGAATAAAGTCAATCAGAGAAGATCAATACGAGTTGTTGGTTATCCTAGTAGACATTCTGAATCGCTTGATGGGGACCTTCCTTGTCAGGGCCTCGTGAGACCTTTTGCGGATCTTATGATGTAACGCTCCACAATTCCTACCAATGACGATGCGGATTACCCTTCGGTCAAAGATCCAGTAGTCACGTTGGCCCCTCATTTTCCATTGTTTTTGGAATTTAATTTTCTGGAGTTTCCTCGCTAATTTAAACGTCGTTTGATGTCACCAATGTCGATGGAATATTCGTGGATTAGTCGAAGGTCTTTGATGCAAGATCCGGACAACCGTCTATGATCGAGATTTATCGCTGATCGACGGTTTTCACATGCAGATGAACCGAATCCTCAAAACTTCTCGGTCTCGACATTGAGCTCACATGAGAACTCGTCCGGTTGTAATGAAGTACGAAAAATAAATTGGAGCATGCAGATAAAGAACAGCTATACGGATTGTTCGTTATCCTAGCAGACATTCTAAAGCGCTGGATCGGGACATTGTCAGGGCCTCATAACCCCTTTTCCGGATCTTATGATGTAACACCTAACAATTCCTACCAATGACGAAGCGGATCACCTTTCGGTCAAAGTTGCAGTAGTTACATTGGTTCCCGATTTTCCATTGTATACTAATTAGTTTCGGGAGTTCCCCCGCTAATTTGAACGTTGATTAATGTCACCAATGTCGATGGAATATTCGGGGAATAGTCGATTTAGCTTGCCTTTGATGCAAGCTAAATGCGGTAGCTATTATGGTCACTCGGTGTCCAGAATACACGGATTCTCCCTCCGGTAACCCGCGTGATACCTCGAGTTTTTTTTATTTTTCTTCCCGTAGTCGATGCGACCACCTCGCGGAGAGACGACAACAGTGACGTCCCAAGATACGCCTCTCGTAAAATCCTTGGAACGACCGACGAAGGGCGTGTGCCGCAGGATGGTCAGCGCAATCTCCGGAAACTTCGGAGTGTCGAAGATAACGTAGAGTCCCCAGGTGGCTCGAATGTTTCACCGAAAACGGTCTCTAACGTTACGTACGAAATCATGTCGGAGGAGAAGCACGCGCGGTTGGCGACACACGGGCGAGGCCAAAGTCCCAGTTGAATCGACTCTGAGCGAGTGGCCTCGCAGTCCTTTCAACGAGTCACAGCCAGGCTTGCGGCCCCCAGCAATGGAGAATACGTATGTACGGTTCGCGTATCGACCCGTGCCAACTGTCGGGTGAACCGCGGCACAGACTCCACGCCGCGGTGCTTAGTATGCTAGTGGAGTAACCAGCGTGCGGTCAGACGGGAATGAAGAGGCGAGAAAGATCTTCCTCTGACCCATCGGACGATGGAGACATTTGCCGGAACTAGTAGTTTCAGATGGTCAGCTTTATGAGGTACACTGAACGATCGGAAATGTCATTTTAAAGAATAGAATACCAACATTGTTTTTTTTTTTTTTTTTTGACGGCTTAAAAAATCATAGAATTCTAATCAGTGGAAATGCTTTTGCAGTTTTAGGTTAAAGTTTGGGATTAGAGGCGGTGGGTATTTATTCGTATCGTTTCGACACTCTATTTCCTGAAGTACCAAAACTATCGTGGCCCAAATGGGATCAGTCTAATTCCGATAATAGTTCCGAGAGGATGGTGTAGAGTCGCAGATTCCCTGACACGGCGTGGGTGTTCGAACTCCCGAAAGTTCAACCTTTAAACGTCCCGACAATTTGAACGGAACCAATAAATGTCTCAGCCGAGCGTTCGTGCGTTGCCTGTGAGCTTTCCGCTATCGTCGCTTCTCTTCACCATAGTCCCCTAAGCTTGGAGCGCAGGTTCGCTGTGCGCATCGTTTTACCCTCGTTCTGCACTAAATTTAACCGAAATCTCGAAAAAAAAAGAAAATAACAAATCCAGTCAAAGTGATTAAGTAATTAAAGTAGTCTTTTCAAGAGAGTTTTAAGCTCAATTAGCGACGGTCTTTAATTCAACAGGGAGAACCTCCTCGCTCGTCGAGGAAGCAGCTACGATATTTAAGTAAAAGCTCATCTCCGGCTTTAATTGTCTATGGGTTTGGATTTTACTCACTGTATTCGATATCGTCCTGCTCGACGAGGTAGCCCGTTGAGTTGTAGAGGTGTTGGTCGGGCTTAGCTGTGGTCGTAACCGCGGGGCTGGTTAGGGCCATGGACGGATTAGCCGGAATTGTCACGCTATCGCTAATCGCGACCGCCAGCATTGTCGGCGGTGATGGCGACGGGGTTTGGCCGAAACCCGGTCTCGATCCTGCCGATGGATTTGTCGGGGATATACTCGCCGCCCCGGCCGTAACAGCGAATCCGGCGGTCGTCGTCAGATTCGTTAGAATGTGTCGAAGCATTTTGCTACCAGTGCTTCTCTCTCTTCTTGCCATTTTTTTTTTTAACAATTTTTTTTTATTGCTCTTCACCGCACAAAAAGTCGATCGTTCACCGAACGAAAAAAAAATAACTCCGGATTCACTATCGCATCACCGATTATCGTAATTCACATATTAAACGTTATTTTTTATTTTTTATTTTTTTATATCATTCCATCGACGTTTTTACTGCACGGGCGCACCGAGAAAATTATTCACTATCCAAAGCACCGGTACGACGAGCTATTCGATATATTACGAAAAACCGGTGGGGTTTCACAATCCACATTGCATTTTCGTCTATCGGAGAGAAGCAACGTGCTTCCGACAGCCCCATGAAGCCTCGTCAGCTTAGCGGCCTCCTGTAACATCAAAATATCAATAATGTGAATACGAACGTTTACATTATACCCCCAATTTGCAACTCTCTCGGCGGCAATGCGGGGTAAACAAATTATCAGTATCCACTGATTAACCGGTACGTTTGATTTACCAAATCTATGCAAATTTGTAATTACTGGGCCAGCAAGATTGAAAATTATGTCCGTGAATATTGTCGATGATGAACACGTTTATTTATGAGACGTATGATGATGAACACGTTTATATGATAACACGAATGGATCGTGGATGTTTTCGAAACATTAATGATGCAAACCATTGGTAATGGAAGTTGCGGCAGATATAAATATCGTCGATGGAAGTTTGTCAGGTCAGTTCCCCATGCGTTTGAAGAAATATTGCCGTATTTGTAGCATGTCTGTCCGCCCTTCCGTCCATCCTTACACATATTGGAGCTCGAAGAATCAGCCTCTTATCCAGCTACACATTGGCACAGGTTTTCTGCCATTTCCCTGCATCCCTAGTGAATACGGTGGTTCAAACTTCATCGCAAGTCTTCCCCCATGTTGGTCCTGCCCGGGGGCGAACATCGGTCAGTGATGGATGGAATTCGAGGGTTTGAATAAATAAAACAAAAAAATAATGCGTTCTTTGAGGCTTGTAAAAATTAAAATGTAGTTAAAGCGTAGGGGAAACCGGGGCCAAAAGTAACACGGGTCAATTGTAACAAGAGGCTGCGCAACGCTGCGCATGATCGGACGCATCACGTATGAAGTGAGTAACATTATAAACATCACCTCATAAGGTGATGTTTATAATGTCACATTACGCAAGCGCTTGTTAAAATTGACCCGTGTTACTTTTTAATTTTTTACCAACAGACCCGAAAGTCTAACGCTTTGGTATCCAATGGTGTACGATTAACCTAGTCTTAGGTATTTAGTTAAAAAATTTCAAGCAGAAATATGCGCAGAATTGCGAACACCGCCCCTTTGAACACAGACGACATTGTCACAATGCTTGTTACAATTGCCCCGTGTTACTTTTGTCCCCGGTCTCCCCTACGCATTCGTTGTGTCGACGAATGAAAAATTGATCAAAGAGTGGAATTCCCCATAAATTCCCCATTGATGAAAGAGTGGAATGGAAGAGTGGAATTCCCCATAGCCGGAAACACAGTGAGCGAGTGTTCCCGGCTATGGGGAACTTTCTATATGTGGGGAAATGTTCACTATATCGGAAAATTAGAGAGCGGGCTGATCGCGGAGTCTATTAATTGGTACCCGGAAACGCGGTGGCAGTCGCTGCGCGAATGGCCGGATAAATTCACTTGCTTCGTAGATAGTTCGATATCGTCCACGACAGCGTCGAATGACATTGATTGCTAATGGATTGAATTTCGGCAAAAGCCGGAGGTGAAACCTAGTTTCTATGGATGCGAATTTACTCCGTTACGGAGCCAGCGAATTTCAGACTGCGACTGCCGCGCAACGTCCTCAAATTATCGGTGTACCTTCCGGTACACACGGCCGTTCTCCCGGGTCGCACCTAGTCTGGGCGAAGGTTCACTTTGTCCCCGATAATTGCTACCACCAATTAGGTCCAAATTCACGATACAGTGGATAAAATTAACTGCCGCTGGCGAATATCGTTTATTCCTCGTTATCCTCGTTAAACAGCAAAAAAAAAAAAAATCTCGCGAGCATCAAACTTTAATCCCTCTCGCTCCCAACATTATTAATCGCGCCAATTTTCAATTTGATTACAACCGAATATATGAAGAGAAGTAAATATGTATGTGACAGAGGACTTTTTGCTGTCACTCCGATTTTACAATGTTATTTTATTACATCACCCGGAACGATGATGGGCCATTGCACATTGGATCAACCGCTACAGGGCGCGGAAAAGCGAGTCGCGTGATTCTAATTGTATACAACTAGGGGAGTGTGCGAAACTCAGCATGGAGCATGTTGTTAAACAGCTAATTTCTAACCATTTATCTCGGTCCGTAAAACATGACATTTGTCAAATGACCACAGTGGTTTCCGATAATTACGATGCAACAAGTTGCCACTCTCACCTACGACTATGTGTGTTTATCGCTGTCTAAGGGTGTTATCAATTGCGCCAGTTACTTCACTCCAGCAGATATTTTCCTCTTCGATCTGCCTTTGCGACGCTGCTTTTTACTTCAACGAGTGGAACTCCTTCGCTCGCTTACGATGATGTGTGTTTTTCGCTGTGTAAGGGTGTTATCAATGGCGTCAGTTACTTCGCTCCAGTAGATATTTTCCTCTTTGATCTGCATTTCCGACGCTCTTTTTTACTTCAACAAGTGGAACTCCTTCGCTCGCACGTACTCTTTTGATTCTCTTTGACGCTTTGAACCGAGTACGTTTGATTGCCCGCTTTTAACTCAATTTGTTTTTGCATTTTTTTTCTTATTTATCCGTTTCTGCACAGGCTGTATGTACGCGCGTTGGAAGATCCTCCAGGTCATTCTCATTTCTCATTTCATTTCCATTTTCTCATTAGCGCGCCAACTCGTGTTGCAAGCAGCGTGCATGAAGCGGGTGCTGTTATTAATATTAAGCGTTCGGCCAGTATCAACGACCTACATATTGCATAAAATTTTAATATCCACCGGGCTTTGAGAGGATTCGCGATCGAAAGTAACTATGAAAAATGTGTCGTAAATTTCAAACGAAATATTTTGGCTCAATTCCGAAGTAATAATTTGAGCAAGTACCGCGGAGCTAGACAGGTCGCTCTCGACGTGCATCGACCGACAAATCGACCGAAATTAATATCGGCAAGATGGATGACGGGGCGAAGAGTACTTCTGCCCTTCGTCCCGACGGACGAGACACTCGAGATCGGCCAAACTCTCCTTCAACGATGATTAAAACTCGAGGCTGCCTCGCTACAACTACCGAGGCAAAGGACATTGTAGATCGGTAGTAAATAGATATTAAACTTTAGTTAATATAGGTAAAAGTTTCTTTCTGCATTTAAAATATATATATATATATATATATATATATATATATCTTTCTCCTCTTGTAACGGCTAAAGTGCCGTTTTACTCCACAGCTCTCATCACCATCAACATTCCAAATTAACTGCTTCAACGCATTCATCGGTCACGCCGTCCACTTATGTGAAATATTCATATCTGTAAATCCTGTTGCAAAATTATGTTTTATTGGTTAGTCAAGGGAAATGCAATAATATTTTTATAGAAAAAAACGTATAAAAAACTGTCCCCTGTTCTTGTACTGGAAAAATTGCCGTTCTGCTCCACAGCTCTCATTGCCGTCAACATTCCGAGTGAACTGCTTTACCGGTCTATCGGTCATGCCGCTCTACTTATGAAATAAGTAATATCTACAAATCCCGTTGCAAAATGATTTTTTATTAATTAATCAATGTACGTCAAAGTTTCTTTTTGTATAAACAATAAAAATAAAAAATATTTCTCTCGTTATAGCAATTGTAAAATTGCGGATTTACTCTCATTATCACCATCGTACCAAATTAACTGCTTCACCGCATTCATCGCTCATGTCGCTCCACCAATGGAACAATAATATTCATAAATCCCCTCGCAACATTATTTTTTAGTCAAAATTTATTCCACTCGTTTCGAAATCCATTCCATACGGCGAATGCCTTCATACACACAATTATCGGGTCATTGAAACGCGGTCCCAAATACACTTTGGCTCGCATGCTCCACAGCGTGTTAGCGATACCGACCGTGTATTCGGTTCTAATACAATGTTACATTAATGCAGTATCATTTCCACTGACAGTTCGCCCGAAAATTTCATCGCATTGGCGAAACATTTGAACCGCCGACTAGTCTCTATCCCGTCATCATTGTATATTGACGAGCGGTTAAAATCCCCCTACTTCGTGGCAACAAGCAGCGGATGTAATTGAGCGATGTTCGACCGTTCCACCGATATCGATGTTTATACCGATTTGCTCGTTATTCCGCCGAGTGCTTTTAAGCGCGAGCTTGTACGCCGTGAAACGCAATGTGCGTGTCGTTGAAAATTCTATCGGCGCGGAGAGACACGCGTAGCAATTCCCATTGTGCGTTCGGGAGACATGCATGGCGATCGTATGTTATGTAACAATTTGTTGCTGTACGGCAACGATATCGGTAAATCGTCAGGGGCGGAGAATTGAAATTCAATGATTCATGGAAGAGAATGCTGAACCCGGGATAGAAGCGGGATATGATATCGCGATGCCTAATACATTTACTGCGACGATATTGCCGGTACTATATTGGTTTTTCGTCGCCGGAACAGGCTCATCCCCTCGGTATCCACCTTTGTACACCCGATCGGTCTTTCATTTCTCGTTCTCGGGGTGTCCGTTCCACTCGCAATTTCGTGCCTCGCCCGGCCGACGGAATCGGAGAACTTGTTATTCGATCTTACCGTTTCCTCGGACGAAAGAGAGAGGCTTGTGCGGTTCAGCGGGCGATACGGGGATCGACTTCTTATTAAAAAGGTTTCGGAAGCGTCACGACGATCAAACTCGTTCCGACTACCCTCCGCGGAAGACGCGCAATTATTGGAATATCGGAGTAATTATTGAAAAATAATTATCGGAATATCGTTCAATTAACAACGCGAATAATAGATCTCGAATATTCTTTTCGAAATTAATTTTTACGGCGACAGAATTAAGTCTTCGAAGAGGAGATCGAGATGCCTCAGGCTGCTCCGTCGATAACACGACGCTATGAAAGAAATTCTAAAAAATAAATAAATAAATAAAATTGTGCCTCAAGGCTCATCTCTCTCCCCATTACTATATAATATTTACTGCAACGACATGTATAATGGTAACTTAGCCAACAAAGAATCCATAGACCTCGGCCAATATATCCTCCAATTTGCCGATGACACAGCTCTAGTTTCCCATCAAAACAACCTGAAAAAAACTACAGAGTCACTGCAAAGTGCCACCGATAATATAACAGCATGTTCTAATAACTGGCGACTTAAACCAAATCCCCGAAAATCACAGCTGCTCATCTTCAACCACAAAATCAACCGTCAATCTCCTAAAATCTGTCTGTATAATGTCGAAATATTAGCTATACCCCAGGCTAAATACCTATGAATAAATATCGATCACAAACTAAATTTTAATCGCCACCTACAACAATGTAAAAACAAAATCACATAAAGAGCTTCATACTTCGGGAAAATTACATTTAAGCAACGCGGTTTATATGTATTATATTATATATATAAACCACTTAACAAAAATGTACAAATCTATCTGTAGACCAATAATAGAATACGGCCATCCCATCTTCATTAATTGCAAAGAAACAGCAATTAAAAAAATAAAAACAGCGGAAACATTTGCCATTCGATGTAGGATGCGTGTCAGCATCCGACATCCGGATAATCCGCTTCACAACCCTCGCAATACACTGCTTTACGAAGCTACGGGAATCACACCCATAAGAACGAGAACCAGAGAACTTACCAAACGATTCGCCGCGACCCAAATAGAAAATATCAAACCATTATGCATACAACCTACACCAAACATAGTACACACAGTCAAACACCCAACACTTACAACTTATCAGCAACTCGAACGAATGAACAACGAAGAAATAAACTGATTTTCTTAATTTTAAGTACCGATACTTAATAAAAAAAATAATAATAATTGTAAAAAGAGGAAAAACCGTGGCTGAAGGACTTCGGTCGATGGCCAATTGGCAGCATATTGGTGATTGAAGTCTGTTATGTATTAAAAACTGTTCTATGTTTTGCACTGTCAATAAAACCATTACTACTACTACTAAATAAAATTGCATAGAGACATCGAAATATAATTTCCTTGATCACACGAAAAAAAATGTATCATTTCCTCAAATTACAGCCAGTTTATTTTTCCTCGAGCCTCTCAACGACGCTTGTACGAATGCTTTGCCATCGTCGAGAGTGAAAAAAAGCGAGTTACAAGAAATTACGAACATTTATAGTGCGGCACCAACGAGATGCACAAAAAAAGAGGATGTACATGGAGAAAGAAGTCCCGTTAATCGCCGTGAGAGGCTGGCTGCTGATGGTTGGAGGGTACTCAGCGACCGTTAATGGGAGTTTACGGTGACAAAATGGGATACACGCTGAACATTCGCTCTTTAATTTGCCGGCGGCGCTGCGACCGGGTACTCACCCGTTGCGCAAAGTACATGCCTCGGCAAACGAATCGGCATAATTACCAACATGCCAGTTTGTCTTTGCGGCGAGATTAATTCGTCCCTCGACGGTGCATCGCACGCACGTTTTGCGCGAGCAAACAACTATGCATTACAGCGATGTTTGCCCGATACGCGTGCAATTTGCAGTCTAATACGAATAGTTCCCGCGCCAGCCCATATTTTCCATCGAGCACTCCGAGAGATTGTCAGTTCGTTTCGCTCCCCAAGAATTTCGCGATCAACCTGAGGAATTTCTCGAGATACTACGGCGAGAGCGGCGAGACTAACGCCGTTCGCCGGAGACTTTGTGAGATAATAGATCTTCCTTTGTTTCATTGAGAATTAGCCGAGCGAACTTTATATACTCTCCTTCCTCGGTGAATCCACCCGGAGGATGCGATCAATCAAGTACACGATAATTAATTAATAAACTCTTTTGTTCCGTTATCTTTGGACGGAATATATTTCGCTCGGGGATAACAAACAGCGGTTTATTAGCGGTCCATGGACCGTCCTAATCTTCTTGATAGATTATCGGTCTGTAATTTTTTTTCCCCGACAGGACTATCAAATTGTAAAAAGTTCGTCATCGCCCCCGGGTATCGCGCAATTTCTTGCTTTGTTTATCCGGCGATTCTCGAAAGGCTCTTCCGGCACGGCCGCGCCGTATCGCAGTCTCGCGAATAAACTGAGGCGGGAAAAGTTTTAGCGCAAAGTGCTGAGCCAAAAATCTCCGCCGCTGTCGAGCCGGTTATGGTGAAACTTTTGTTTTTTTCCCTGACAAAGCGAGCGGGCACACAACGGGGAAAACAGAAGGAACATTTTTGCGAAAGTTGTCTCTAACTTTTGTTTCGCTTTCGGCGAGAAATCCACGCGGAGCCTTCAGCGGTGTACACAGTAGTTTGATCATACGCGGAATTAGGTGCGAGAAGGCCGCTCGTCGACGGGACGACGAACGTCGCGGGATCCTCTGAAATTATCATAATCGAAGCGGTCCGCAAAGTCCGAGGGAGTTACTCAAAGCCCTGGGTACTCAAGGAAAATGAAGCCGAGGGATCGACGGTGTTAATTATAAACTTTCCTTTTAGCGTCGGAGCCATAAGGTCCATGCTACGGAGCTCCGACGCGGCATTAAATTCTGTCGTCTCCACGAACTCTTGCTTCCAAGGGCCACGGTAATTCGCAAGTTAAATCATTTCGAACTGCGCAACTTCATTACGATACCCGGCGCAAGCCTTCGACCCGATGTTTTAGAGTTTTGCCTGACACTTGTGCCGAATCGTCGTCGATGCATCGTTTGCAAAGTGAGTTTCGCCGGTCTCGGGTCGGTGGGAAAAATTATAAATGTATTTGTCGGTTAACAATATTTTTTGACTGTGCGTCCTGTTAAAAAATATTGTTAACCGACGAATTTAACAAAAAAAAATCTTGTCTACGAAGCTCCACAATATTTTCAATTTTCATTTTACAAATTCTTCAAAAATGTCAAACTTTTCGGAATTAATCGGTTCGGTCAATCGGTTGTATTGTATTAATTTATTGAGTCCTGAGACTTCTCCCCTTGGTTCGGAGTTAACAAACATTTCTTCTCCCCAAAAGTCCATAATCCATTTTGTGTTAATTTTTCAATTTTTTTTAAATTAAAAAGTACGACTCATTGAAAAAAAGAAAAAATGATCTAGCTTTGTAGACAAGAATTATCTACAAAGTTCCACCATTTTTTCTTCGTTGTACAATTTCTCTCCTTCAAGGAAACGTATTTTTTAATTAAAAGTATCTGTGAAAATTACCAAGAAATAAATTATGGATTTCTGTGGAGGAGAAATGTTTATTAACCGTACGGATAATTTTTTACCGGGCGGAAGCGAATTGTTCTCTAGTCGTCGGTATTTTTTTGCATTTAGCGCTTCGTTATCCTAGCTGCAGATACGCGGAATCGACGAGTTCTCCTCCCTCCGGGCAAGCTCTCAATCTGTTTCAATTAACTCCGAACGTCCCTTGGCTGTTGTTCTTCCATTCGCACGGGACGTACTGCAGAACGAACCTTGGCCGCGCCCTTGCCCACTGCTCTTTCCGCCCCCGCACTCTCGTTCTCTTATTTCTCTTGTCCACGAGAAATAATCTCGCTGCACGTAACACTCCGGTGAACTCTGCCCACGAACCATGGCCCACTTTGTATCGCACTGGTTTTTTTTTTTTTTTTTTCCCCGGGAAACCGTGGTATTCAATTTCAATTTTCAACTTTTTCACCATCAAGGTCATGGTAGACTTTTATGCAAAACGGCTGGCCGATTCAGGTCCAGCGCGTAAAAATACGCCATTGTC
>JAPYZC010002890.1:0-34659 GCA_030522665.1 Ichneumoninae sp. A BG-2022a | reverse complement strand
AAATTAATTGTTTAACAAATTACCCGGCAAAACAACTTTTTTTTATTGAAAATGATTCATTTATTTTTCTGAATACGTATGAATTTTTTCAGATTTTTCTATTAGTTTTGATTTTTGTGTTTTTTCAGACATTTTTTCCATATAAAAAAATTTAAAAATCGAAGCTAATTGAAAAATCTGAAGAAATTCATACGAATTCAGAAAAATAAACGAATCATTTTCATAGAAAAAAAAGTTGTTTTACCGGGCAATTTGTTAAACAATTAATTTTTTGATTAATTTGTTAATAACATTTTGGAATTATTATTGTGCAAAATTAATCTTTTCAATATCTTTAATCAGCATGAATTTTCTCAGATTTTTATATCATCGAGAAGTACTTGCAATATTCGCCTACTTTTCTCGAACTTATGCGAGATGAGCGGGAAGCGACATAGCTACCTTAAAGTCATCGCGACAATTGTCGGTCCTGGCAAATAATCTACTTACCGTTGATGTGCCAGGAAAGTTTAGAATATTCTAATGAGCATTAAAATTTTTGATACATCGTGTATTAACGCGCAAGGATACATTTTGAATCCACCCTCTTCGGGTTGATGTCTGTAGGTAGTCACATGTTTTTTGTAGTCAGTTATTTTTTCGACGTGTCCCTGCGAGGGTTCTGTCAGTTTTGACAGTCTTTTCCGAGACCTCCGAGCGAATAGACGTACGACAAATACAAGATACATAAACACGAGAGATAACGAAATCACTAACAACGAGGTTAGAAGGATTGCGAAATTACGGGCCAGGAAAGGTTAGAATATTCTGATTAGCATTCGAATCTTTATTCCGCACGATATTTGATATCGTGAGACTCTAACCGATCTTTGACTTTATGACAGCAGACTGTTTGACATTTGAATAACCATTTGATGTTTGATAACGATTTCTTCTATTTATTAAATATTTATTAAATAATTAAATATTAGACAGATGTCTAACCGATCGAACGCACTTTCATTGAATTGCGATCGTTCGGTAATTATATTGATGATTGTATCTGATATGTATAGAAATAATATAAATATAAAAATAATAGTATAAAAAAAATATATAAAGAACATAAATAAATTTAACCACACCTAATATTCTGACGCGGAGCGCCCGATCGCTAGTAATAATAATAGTAATAATGAAATTCGTAATAAAAAATAAACAGGGTAAAAGTGGGGAATATGGCTCGGTCCATATATGATTGATTTACGTGTTAAACGATGTGGGCCATATTCACCACTCTTCCCCTAAACAAATAAAAACGATAGTGACAAGTAAACGGAACAATAGAATCGATGTGCACAAATATTTTTCGACAATTTTTCCAACAGTGCCGAGTGAACTTGTAATTACGCGAGTATAAAATGTGTCCGCGAAAAATCGTCGTGCACCTCCGCGTCGATTTAAATCGCGAAGTTCCGAGAGCGTACGATAAATACAAATGCTCGATTGTAGGAAGCACGTGTATCGCCGACGATTCCCGGTCGCCGAGGCCGGATCCCGCGGTACGGTGCCAATTAAATTTCGAGCGGTCGGATCGTACGACTTCCTGGGCGTAATTGTCTCGTTACCGTACGTCTCTCTTGCGGATGACGGCGTTCACTCTTCGCTCGGGCGTGGGAGGCTTTTTATTCGACTCGAAGGCCGTACGATCGTGCCCCGCCGACGGTATTAACACGATAATTTATCCCGGTCAATGCCAGATCAGGATTTCCACTCGAAGCCCCGATCGGCGCTCGACCGAACGGGCTGGAAAAAAAAACGAAAAATCGTAGATCTTCCGACATTTTTTTGTCAGTTTTTTTTCTTCGGCCACGGTCATTAGACTATCACACTTCCGAGTGATGGTCGTATTTTCCCGACTCCGCATCTTTCGTCGCTTTCGGCCTTATGGCCTGTANNCCACGGTCATTAGACTATCACACTTCCGAGTGATGGTCGTATTTTCCCGACTCCGCATCTTTCGTCGCTTTCGGCCTTATGGCCTGTAATAGGGGAGAGCGGGGCAAAATGGGGCAACGGGGCAAAACGGGGTTTTTGGGCAAAACTAAATTTACCAATGATTTTTTGATCGGACAAGGTGGCAAAACTGGGCGGAAAAGCCTGATGTATCCGATAGGGCGAATTCGGGCATCCAAAAATTATTGGCAAATGACGTTTTGGCCAAAAACTCCGTTTTGCCCCGTTGCCCCATTTTGCCCCGCTCTACCGTATATTCCGTCGCTCGTGTTTGGTGTCAACCCGAGAGAGCTTTTATCATCATCATCAGCGTTCTTCTCCGGATAGCGGAGAGGGATGAGAAGGGAACTGTGAGGGATGAAGTTCCCAGAGATCCTCCTATGTTCCCCCTTTTTGCCGAGTTCCCGACGGACTCATCACGCGAACGACCCGCAGACTCGAGGAGGGAAACATCTTGGTCGTTTCGTTTTCTTATAGATCATTCCCCTATACTTCGTTAACCCGGCGCGAGACAGTCACATCACTGAATCGGCTCACGTAGGGAATCGGTGAGGTTGCTTCATCAATGGTTGATCGAAGGGAAAAAAAAGGTCAATCGGAAAATTGACTATCACCGTCGAGTTGCCACCGGCACTTTTTCATCCTCGGGGAAAATCACAAAGGTCATTGAAAAATAAGGAAAGAAACCCCTGCAGAAGACCGATTTCTTTCGTTTCAGTTGAAAATCGAAACACTCATCGGAAACATTAAAAACTTTTATTTCACTCGGTGGGAAAATTGCGGTTTCTTGCACGCGGCGCGTTTTCGCACCTCGTGAAATAAAATTTTGTTCAATACTCGTGCGAAAAACGTTTTCTGAACTCTTGTGATTGCAACACTCGCCTTCGACATTCACACTCGTCAGAAAAAGTTTTTTCTGCGTGTTGTTGTAGCGCGAGAGAAGGCGAGTGCAGCCACTTCACGCTTCACCGGCGTCGGGAGTCCGCTTTTACGTACAAGTATCGCATACTATTTTATGTAACGAATGCAGGATAAGCGCTACTCCGTGCCTGCTGACTGTGGCGCTGCGAGCGGCGTGCGATAATTTCCAGAAATCGCACGCAAAACTGCAAAACGCCAAACTGCGCATGCGTACAAGTAAATCTCACGCGAAGGAGCCGATCTGCGCATGCGCCGGGAAACTATTAAACTCATGGCTGCAAAGCGCCGCCTACGGAAAGTAGCGCTTTTCATGCACGAGTTACATAATAGTACATTTCGATACGAGTTCAGAAAACGTTTTCCGCACGAGTATTCGGTAAAATTTTGTTTCACATTATATATATTTTATTTCACACTATATATATTTTATTTCACACTATATATATTTTATTTCACATTATATATATAGTACATTTCGATACGAGTGCGAAAAAACATTTTCTGACGAGTGTGACTTTGCAGCACAAGCCGAAGGAGAGTGTTGCAATCGCACGAGTTCAGAAAACGTTTTTCGCACGAGTATTCGGTAAAATTTTATTTCACAGGGTGTGAAAATGGGGGTTTTCGCAAAAAATGGGGGTGCGAAAAAACCGCCATTTTCCCACCGAGTGACATGAAGTACTATTTCCTAACGCATGCACGTAAAATCCCGCTCTCCGTTCCTGTGAAGTGTACGCAGAAAGGCACTTTTTTGCATCGCGTGCGGAAAAAATACTGTGCATGCGTACAAACGCAATATGGTATTTTTTCCCGCACTAGTGCGGGAAAGTGCCTTTCTGCGCACACTTCACGTTAACGGAAAGCGTGATTTTCGTGAATTTGTTACGAAAAATTATGTGAATGTTATTGGCGTAGAAAAAGGAGTTCAGAATCGTGTGGATTTCCTCACTCATCAAGAATCCCCTCTCTACGCCCTTGCCATACAAATAACTATACCAGCAATAATATTTACATATCCGCGAAAGAAAAAAAAAAAAGAAAAAATCTGATTTTTCAGATTAATCTCGTCGGTAGGCTCGTTCAATCAGTCGATCGACCAAGTACCCGTTCAATTAGCGCGCAACTGACTTTCAGAATAAAAATTGGAAACTCTCACCGTCGGGCTTTTTCGCACCGGTAATAATAATAACGTAGCCTCGAAGCGTCGTTCTGCTCTACACAGTTTTCCTCGGGAAAACTGGTCACGTCGCGAGAAAACTCACGACTCCCGAGCTGAGCATCTTTCCAGTAAACAACGCCGCTTCCATGCGTCTTCGCGTTGTATCTCTGCAAGTTCATCGTGTGCCATAATGTAGCAGCTTCCCGGGTGAAATTTAGCACGGTTCCGTTGCACGCCGAGTCTCGCGAATCGGCAATCTAGCGCCAACTTTATATTTATATACGCCCTAACACCCGTCGTATCTTCGCTCTATCGTAAGACCGCAACTAAAGTGCTGAATTTAACGGTGGTCGTTTGATAGTCGGTTAAGTCGTTTCTCGACTTACTAGCGCGGTTGAAAGATGTCTGCAAGTACCTATACACTGTTGTCCACACACAGACACGGTTGTTCGAAACACAGACGACTTGGCGACGACATACCAGCGGTGCGCCCTCCCGTTGCGAAAAGACGGCGGAAACGCTCGACCGAGCGGTTTCGACGGCACGACGAGAAGTACACGTGCTCTCATCGAGTTATCGGGGGACTTGCAATGAGAGTATTACGAGTCGACTACCGTAACCGAGGCTCATTTGTGCGTGTATCTACGCGTATGTGTATGTGCACGTATATATAATTGCTATGCATTTGCAGACAAAGTATGTCCGAGTACGCGCCAATTGCACATCTACGCATCTATATATGTACATGTGCATATGTACATACATATTATTGCTATGCATTTGTAGACAAAGCATATCCGAGCACGAGCCCATTACATATCTACGCATCTATATACGCATACGTGTATACACCGAAAAAAACGTTTGGTAATATCAAACTAAGCTGCGGTTGCGGGTGGCGAAAAAAATATTTGGTCGATTGAAAGAAATATTCAGTTGATTGAACGAATATTTAGTTGCTTCAACAAATAGTTACTTGGATTTAACAAACATTTTGTTCAATCGACCAAATGTTTCTTTCGCCACCCGCAACCGCAGCTTAGTTTGATATTACGAAACCTTTTTTTCAGTGTATGTACGTATACATAATTGCTATGCATTTGCAGACAAAGTATGTCCTCGTACGAGCCCATTGCATATCTACGCATCTGTATACGCATACGTGTATTTGCACGTATATGTAATTGCTATGCATTTGTAGACAAAGTATGTCCTAGTACGATCCCATTGCATATGTACGCATCTATATACGCATGTGTGTACATGTACGTACATATAATTGCTATGCATTTGTAGACGAAGCATGTCCGAGTACGAAGCCATTGGATATGTACGTATCTATATACGCATGTGTGTACATGTACGTACATATAATTGCTATGCATTTGTAGACGAAGCATGTCCGAGTACAAAGCCATTGGATATGTACGTATCTATATACGCATGTGTGTACATGTACGTACATATAATTGCTATGCATTTGTAGACAAAGTATGTCCTAGTACGATCCCATTGCATATGTACGCATCTATATACGCATGTGTGTATATGTACGTACATATAATTGCTATGCATTTGTAGACGAAGCATGTCCGAGTACGAAGCCATTGGATATGTACGCATCTATATACGCATGTGTGTACATGTACGTACATATAATTGCTATGCATTTGTAGACGAAGCATGTCCGAGTACGAAGTCATTGGATATGTACGCATCTATATACGCATGTGTGTATATGTACGTATACATCATTGCTATGCATTTGTAGACAAAGTATGTCCTAGTACGATCCCATTGCATATGTACGCATCTATATACGCATACGTGTACATGTACGTATATATAATTGCTATGTATTTGCAGATAAAATATGTCCGAGCACGAGCTCAATGCATATCTACGCCGTGATGTCGAACACGTAGTCGGATCGCCCGATGCAGCGATGGGTCGGTACCGCGGGACCGTGCTTTGGCACTCGATTCTGTAGGCTGCTGTCCAAGGTAGAGTCTCGCGTTACGCACCCATATTGGGCAGGTTGGAATATACCGCCGGGAAATTGTGTACACTCAATAAAAATTGTACGTTTGATAAACTTTTGTTTGTCCACAAACGTCCGCGACTCCACGACAAGAACATATCTTGTTGAGTTTACAAAAGACATTTGTAATATTGATAGATATTTTTTGTAAAATGGACATATTTTTTTCCTTTCTCTTTATTTTTTATTATTTTTTTGTAAAAGTAACAAGAAAAGAATTGTGAATTTGAGCATCCTAGAAAAAAAAATGTCTAGGGTAATGAAACTTGATTGTCTAACGGAAGTAGAATGCCAATGAGTCTATCAATTTTACAGTAATTGAAAAAATAGTATCAGAGTTTTTATTATCGACCGCGGCATTTTACATGCTTTTCCTCCATGTTTCTCCGAAACTATTCTATGAAATTAAGAATGAATTGCGGGGCTCTCTGCGTTAATTTTGTTAATTTTGTAAAACCGTTTTGGAGATAAACGGACTGAAAATATGTTGAATTTATGTTGATCTTAAGCCTCACCTCAAGAGTAAGGCTAACAATAAGGCATCATGCCTTAACATAATGTTGATATCTCGCATCAATGCGATTTTCCGAAACGTCGACTACCAGTTTCATTGTCAGCGAATCTGCACAAAGTCATGATTAATTGCGAACCTGACGACGCCTTCGAAAATTGTCGCCTAACATCCCCGTTGAAACAATGATCCACTTGCTGCATGCACCTAGAGAGCAGCCTGCTCCGCGAGACAGCTGCCGTTCTTCCCAAGGAGGTTGCCAAGGAGCATCCTCCCATCGTCGATATTCTCCTAAAACCGCGTTGGTTCGCGCATATTCATGCAATTTTTCCTCGAGCATGCCTGGCTCTCACGGATGAAAAATTCTGCTCGTATCGCGCCGTGAGTGTAACGAAACGTGAGAAGCGGCTCAAAAAAAAAAAAATAATAATATTGCCTGAAAGGATAGCGGATGCTGGATCGGAGGGCAGAGCGGACGGGAAGATGTGAGCCACCGTGCGGAAATCCTTGGCGGCAATCATCTTTTCGCTTCGATCCTGTTACCGCGGGGTATAAAAGGGGGGCGTTCGTTCTGGCGAGTGGCTAGAGCTCTACCGGCCTGTTTCGATCGAGCGGTCGTTGGCTCAGCGAACGGAAAGGCGCTGAACGAGATAGCAGACGAGGGAAGATGAGCCGGAGAGGCCGACGAGCCATCGGGAGCTTTATGTCCCTCGGGAGCGCGAATTCTCCTCGCGGCGAATAGTGCTCCACCCCGGTGGCCGAAATAAAAATTGGATCGGAATAAGAATCGAAAGCCTCGAGAAAATCACCTCCCAGCTATATCGCGCACATACAGAAATAAGTATCTCATCTCGAATGGCTCGTCGTTATTCGTCATGATTTTTCTGCCTTACACTACAGTGCGATTTTCTCTTTCGGGAGAGTGGGGGATCACAATCTGTTTCCTTCTGGCGATTGTTATTGAATTGCCTAGACGAAAGACCTGTCTTGGGGGCGAAGGAAAATCGCATGACGAGAAAAGGGAAAAAAGGATGAGGAGTCGACGACTTCAATGGAAGAGAAGATCGAGATACGGGGAGAATGCGATCTCGCTTATTCGATTTTGTGTACCGAAGGTAAATCGGAATGTCGAATGTTTTCCTGGTTTATCAACGGAAAGCCGAGCGAGGCAGACCGTAATCAAATGCAGGGGTTTCTGAAACACAGATATTTACCTTACAAATGGTAATCCCGCTGTGTGCACAACGCGGCTTCTGACGCTGCGTCCCCCGCGAGCAACGGGAATAGCGCATGCCGGATCTGATCTGATATCAGTATTGGGTGAAGAGAGTCGTAGCGAACTGGGACGCTGTGAAGGAACGGGGCAGAAAGTGGAATACTAAAAATATTATCGAAAAAAAAATCAATGAAAATTGATTTGGGCACTAAAATGTGGACTCTGAAGGAGCCACAACATTTTTCCGACTCGACCGAATCGTCGTTTGGCCGAAAGGCATGGGGCCCGAAAACGCTTCATCCGAACAGTCAAATTTCCGATACTTTATTATTCCGAACCTTCGTTTCAGCGAATGTTACTCTTCGGAAATAGTAAGTGGTCGAACGTTATTCCTTCGAATCGTCATCTAACCGAACGGCATTTTTCCGAATCGTCATTCGCCCGTATACACTGAAAATTTGCTTGCGGGCTGCCGAAAAAATGTTTGTTTCACAATTCCATATGATATTAAAACAACGACAGCAAGACTTTCAAGGTGACATGTTATCGTTTCAATCCGGTATGAAATTGTACGAATTCAGAGTAGAATTAAAACAATGTTTTTACTTCATTGGCAGCCCGCAAGCAAATTTTACTTGATTCAATGATATTTTTTTTTCTGTGTAGTCATTCGTCCGAATCGCCAATCAACCAAATCATGAAACCAAATAATATGACTAGACCAGTCTAGTCTAGTAAATATTCCGGAACGAATCCATTCGAAATCGCTTTTTGGAAAAATTATGATTAGGCGACTTCACGTTTGAAAATTTAACGATTTGGGGAAATAAAGATTTAGAATAATACTTATTCGGGAATTTGACGATTTGGATAAAGTGCGTTCGGACCCATGACTTTCGGCGATACGACGATTCGGCCGATTGTAGTTCCGGCAAAATGATGTGGTTGCGACTCTCAACACAATGTAGATACTGGCTAGAGTGTGTCTCGAATCAAGTCGAATAAAGCAGTGTAACTTCTCACTGAGGCGGGGTGAGGTTTGGAGGGTCACTTTGCCCCGGAATTTTTTACGCATGACCGATTTTTTTTTAATATTGTCATTAAAGAGGCGACTCATATCGCTAGGGTTCCTTCGAACAGCGTCTGTTCTTTAGATTCCCAGTTTTACCCGGTTGATACGATATCGCAGAAGCCTCGGATCGGGCAATTCCCTTGAACGATCTGATACACTACAGCCCAATTCTGCCGGTCAGCCGATGACGCGCTTGATTGTCGCCTGATCGGGGAATCGGGTCAAAGCTTCTCTTAGTACCACTCACTCGGCACTCACTCTATACGCGCTTTGTCGTCACGTGAGCTGCGACAACGAACCGATGAATATTTATTTACGTGGCCCGCAAAGTCATCGTTCTTACTGGCACGCGAACCTCGCCGATAATAAAATGCAATACAGTCCATAAAAATATACCCCGTAAAGCAATGTGTTTTTAATTTTGATTACATTTCTCGATAAGGTATCGTATAATAAAAAAAAAAAAAACTAATTAAATCAAAGAAATTCTTTCAACACAAGGCCACGAGCTGCGTTAGCGCGGCTCCTTTGACAAACGTGACGAGCCTTCGGGATCGCGACGATGCGAAACCCGCGGCTCAAGAAGTTGTAAATTCAGGGTAAAAGGGGCGAATATGGCCCATCCCAATCAGCACGTAAATCAATGGTACTCGAAGCGGGCCATACTCACCACTTTTGACCTAATTGACAATTATGTTTTCGTCGACGAAACCCCGTCGGGTTCTCATCGTCCTCCGAGGTAACGAGGTTCGTCCCTTCCTCCGTCTCCACTTGCGCATGAATCCCTCGAGTGCATTCAGAGTTATGCAAAATCATCCTACAAGCCTCTGACTGTTTGCCAACCTTTCGAACGTGACCCTCGTCGAGTTTGCGAAATTTCGGTATTCGACTAGTCTCTCTGCTGTTATCGGCGAAGGCAATTTAATCCTCAAATAAGGCAAGTAACCCCAAGTAATAAAAGCAATGTTCCTTCAAATAAACGTATAGAAAAACCACGCCCAAATTATTTTGCACCTTTTTTTGTAACATAAAAAATGTCTCAATCTCATAAGATTAAAACCATCAACATTTACACCAGAATTTGTTATAGAAAATCGCAAACTAAAATTGCGGATTGCGTCCTTTTAAGGCACACCTAGAAAAAAATGTATTTGACGGCCGCCGTTTATTTGGTTTAAGTAAAATATTTATTTGACTTAAATAAATATTTATTTCATTTAAGTAACTATTTACTTCATTTCAATAGATATTTCTTTAAATCAAATAAATATTTTACTTAAACCAAATAAACGGTGGCCGTCAAATAAATTTTTTTTTTCTGAGTGTAATTTTTAATCTATTCTTCAGCGCTGATCACAAAACCATAACTCAGTTTACTCCTTTCGTGATATTTTATTCAGAAACTCGTGTCAGAAGTAAAAAAAAAAACAATAAAAAAATATATAAAAATTCACGGAAACATAACTTCCTCTATGAGGAAGCAAAAAAAAAAAAAACTACAGAAATAAATCTGATAAATTTGTCGTCGCTCTCGTCGGTCTGTCACACACATTTATTTATAAACAGTGTTCGCGACGATAAAAAAAATTCAATTTTAATGCCACAAATTGTTTTTCCGGGACAAGCGAGCGGGCGACACTGAAATTGTCCCGTCACATTTGTCAGCTTGTCGCGCTACGGTGACCGATGGGGCGTCCGCGTTATCGTCCCTCGCATCAAGAGGCAATAGTTCGAACAATCGGCGAAATAAAATAGCCGCGCTGCGTATAATTATATAGACGATAAAGTTTATAGATATAGCGGCGTATCGCGTACCGGGTACACGAAATCGTCAACGGTGTGCAGTAACCGAAGCGCAGTCCTGTCGAAATCGATGCTGGTCGCGCCAGTGAGAGAACGAGAGCTGAAAGCATCCAATTAGCGTTGTATCGTCGGATTAAAGTTGATTGAAACGGCAGCCGGTTGGAGAGAAGGGAGAGGAGGGGGGGGGGGGTATAATGAAACGGGAGTTGGGGTTGGCATCTACATCGTAACCCTTCATACGTATACTGCCATTTTCACTACATCTCTTCCGGCTCTCCGGTATCCAATTGTTATTTATTGTGATATTGTTGCATTCGTCGAACAGTCTGCACCTGCGTGCAATCCCGTCCCCGCCCTCTCGGTGCAGTTTCGCATTTTATGTCGAAAGCCTATACACGCTTGTTCGAATATATACGGTAAAGTCGAGCAAGTATTGGCTGTGCGCCGGCGTAGAAATTGTGGGACAGACGGGGTAACTTACTTTTCGTTATAACGGAGGTCGCAGCGCTTCGAGCAATTAAAGTGCATAAAAAAATCAAGTTGGAATAAATAATTTATTGAATGCAAGGGATCTTTTTTATTCATACATTTTTTTATCGTGGGATCTCACTGTACGAGATTGAAATTATGACACACACATAGAGACTCGTTCGAATGCACATAGTAAAACAGAGATGGTTTTATATAGATTTAATAAAACAGCATTGAATTAAATAAGAATCACTAGAATTAATCAATTCATTGTCGCCTTTGTCGAACAGTCTGTATCTGGGTGCAGTCCCCCCCCCCCCTCTCCTCCCCCTACTTCCTCGGCAGTGCAGTTTCACATTTTATGTCGAAAACCTGCACACGCTTGTTCGAATATATACGGTAAAGTCGAGCAAACATGGGCTGCGCCGGCCTGGAAATGGTGGGACAGACGGTGTAACTCAATTTTCGTTATAACGGAGGACGCAGCGCTTCAATAAATGAAAGTGCATTTAAATAAAAATCAAGTGAATTTTTCTATTTTTACATTTTTTTATCATAGGATTTCTCCATACGTGATTAAAATTACCTCACACACATAGACACTCGTTCGAATGCACATAGTAAAGTCGAAAATAGTTTAATATAGATTTAATAAAGCAGCATTGAAAGAAATAATAATCAGTGCGAAATAACCAATTTATTTTAAGTTTTTTTTGTCTATCCATTTTTGGATAGGAGGATTTTTTGTGAGAGATAAGGAAAAGTTTTAAGTTTAATAAAAGAGTTTTCAAAGGAATCAATTTGTCCCGAAAGAACATGGCTGTGTAGTTCTCGAAGTGACTCTTGGACCAACACTCCTGACGTCGTACGGGCGCCAAAAAATCGATAGTGCACCAGCGCCACTTCCGTCATGACATTTAATTACAGAGACGCAGGCTTAATGAAATTTGTTTGTACGCGGGACTGAAACTATCAACGCCGCACCCTCGTTCCGAGAGCAATTTCAATTTTCCTCTCAGCGAATCAACAACGCGCGGTATCTTCGAATGGTCGTTTCTGTGCTTACATACCGGCAGGGATACACACACTTTTCGACAAAAAGACTATTAAAGACTGTCGTACTTTATCGAACGACGAGTCTCGCTTTCGTTCCATCTTTAGCTCTTTTTATCGAGATTTCAATAACTCGAACTTACGAGCAGTTCCCTGCTCGGTGCACGATGGTTCGGCGCAATCGCGTAGTTTATATAGATACCACACTCAAACTGGCTCATTCGTCCTCTAAAAATGAACTTTTATTTATTTTTTTTTGCATATTTTTAAAAAGGATACTTTCGATAATTAGATATATAGCAAACAAGTACAGACGATTTGTCTATTGGTTTAACAAACTTTCGTCCAATCAAAAAAAATTAAGTTAATAAAATTAAGCTTGAGTTAAGTTAATCAAATTAAACTTAGTAAGCTAAGTTCTGAACACAAGTCGAACTTAAATTGGAACGAGGCCCAACTTAACTTTAAATTGATTAAATTAAACTTAAGTTAGGACTCGTTTCAACTTAAGTTTGACTTGTGTTAGAACAAAAATTAAGATTTCGATTTTGTCAATCACGAAATACTCTGATAGTATCAAAGGTACCAATAACTGACGATTTTTTTTTATTCTCTTTCCAGATGATGTGTCTGAGCAGCGAAATTTTACCTAGGCCGCACCATGGGCAAGATGATTCGAACAGAATTCGTTACATTCACGTGACTCCCATTCTGTGAGACTTTGTAGTCTAAAAAGATCTCCCGCATGATTCTCGCTACCTCAGGCAAGAGGCTTCTCGTCGTCGCGTTCAAATTGCCGACCGTGCGACAATCCGCCGTACTCTTGTCGAGTTTCGGATTTTTGCGAGTGCAGTTCATATGGTCTAAGGACCCGTGAATTATTACGAAATCCAGTGAGGAGAACAGCGATCCACCTAACAGGAAGAGATTACCGGTAGGAACAATCTCGTCGATCCACGGCCACAGTGCTCCGAATCGAGGTGAGTAAACGAGAAGCCAAACTTTTTTTAAACATTTAAAAAACATTCAAATAAATTTTAAACCCCTCTACAAACATTAAAAACATTGAAACAAATTTTAAACACTTTTTTAAACGAATTTTGAAACATTTTAAAATTCGTTACAAGAAAATTATAATAAAAAATTGTAGGATACAAATCCTACAATTTAACTTTGTATTTAAAAAAAGTGTCCAACAACTTTTTTGTTTAACGACTAAAATCGTTGCCGATGTAGTTGAAGAATCGCACACGATTAGGGTAGAAAATTAACAGGAATAAAAACGTAAATTGTAGAATAAAAATCGCACAATTTTCCTTGTTATTATTATGATTTTGTCTAACGATTTTTTTTATGTGAAAAGAAAATGTTCAACAAACTTTTTGTTTAACGATTAAAATCGGCGTCGATGCAGGTGGAGAATGGTACACGATTGAGGTAGGAAATTCACAGGAATAAGTGTGAATGCCAATATCTTTCCAAGCCAATCCAGGCACACCCCCCCCCCCCCCCTCCAACACCCGCATCCTCGTCAACTTTGCATTCGTCGTCGTCGTAGTTTCTCGTCGTCCCAGGGTACTTCTTTCTCATTCGCGCACTCCGTATCCCTTACCCGGCCTCCCCCGACTCGACGTCATCGCATACGCTGTAGGTACGTACGGCCTATTCTCGACTTCTAACTCTTTACTTGGTTCACACACCCTCCCTCCTGCTCGGCTGCCGCGCGAGTTCCAGGGCCGCGCATTGTCTTGCGGTAAATCGCCGGGGAAACCGCGGCTTGTCCCACTTTCACGAGAGGCTCACGGTTTTGAAATTAAATGGACGATGAACGAGGCGTTCATTGTCGGACGACGATAAGGACGTAACTCCAATTTTAGGGATGGTGGGTCTATTTTTTTCGTTTTGTGTTATTCACACCTTCTTTTATTTGATTTATTGAACGCGGCGAAACTAGAGCCGAGACCTCTTAACAGACTCTTCTCGGAAGTATCGAATATACAAACTCTGCGATAGTCAGACGAGAGGCTGACAAAGGTTCCCGATCGGGACAAGCGGCTCTCACTCTGAAAACAAGCGTTTCAACACGCTGTAGGCACGTAAATCGTGAAGACACTTTTTACATGCTTCATTGTGTGTTCATTCTCAATACATATCGAAGTGTGAAAAATTTACACGCTTTACGTGCGTTTTTTCAACACGCCTTAAACGCATTCACGCATGTAGTTACTTTTTACACTGTTCTACGTGTGTTCATCCCCCCCCCCCTTCCCTCTACCTAATACATCATGAAGTGCACAACAAAAAAATACATAAAAAAATATTTAAAGAATGTGCATTAAATGAAATAAACTTTGAATGAATAGTTTTTTATTCTTCAAATGGCTTCTTACAAATGACCAATTGATTACGATGATTTATTTTCCATTTCGATCTCGTCGTACCTCTCGATATGATGGATATCTGCAGTTTGTGCAGGTCGCCAAAATATTTTACCTGACTGGAACATTTTTGTTAAAATAAAAACAAAATGTTATGGGAACAAACTTGTGGTGGTGATTATGTGATAGAAGTGAAAATGTTTTTATATTAAAACAATGTGAAAATCTCGTGAAAAATTGTGCTTAAAAAGTATAAAACAACGTGAACTAATTTTCGTGTAAAATACCTTGAAAACACCGTGAAAAATATCTCGTAATTATATCTAATATTCTTTTCACCCATTATTATTAAATATTTATCTTGAATTTGTGCCGTAATATTGTCGGAGGTGTAAAATTAATTTTTTCGCGATCTTCGTAATGACTAACCTATTTTCGACGTTCGGCACTATTCGTTTAAATTTATAACTATTGCTGTTTGAAATATCATATATGAATACTAAGAATTCAAAGTGCAAAAATTAATTTTTTGGGTATAAGATTTATTGCTGGCGACCCCATTGAGAAAAGCAAATAGATGGAATCTACGCTCCGTCAGCAAAAGATGAACTCCTTCTTCATCTATCTAAGCTGAGAAACAGATCGATCGTTCCGAGAAGCTAGCGTTCAACATCAGCTGATGTAATCTTTTCCCGGGTCATCTGCACATTTTTTATTTATTTTTCTTCATCAAGCGCAATCTCTTCGTTGAGCTGAAGTTCGGTCGACAAAAAAAAAAAAAAAATTGTATTCATAAAGTATTTTCATTTGTTCTTTTTGTTCTACATTTACCGACGGAGCAAAAACCATTATTTTCCATTTGCACGTAACAGGGGGTTACGCGGAGTTCGTGCGGGGATAAAAGTCGTTTCGGACTTTCATTGCAGGCACGGAAAGGTCGTTGGAAAACTGAGTTGTATATAAAATAATATGGCGTGCACACAATTAAGCCTTCAACGATATTTTGAAACAGACAACAGACTCAAACGAGATTTTAACGTTTCTTCGTTGTTTACACGCCTCTCGAGTGAAAGCAGAATTGTGGCATAACGAATTCGCTTACTTTCGTTGATTCTACTGGCCCGTATAGAGAAGGTTCTGTTTGCATGACACATTTTTTTCTCGACATTTTCGTGCCCATCCTTTCAACATTTTCTGAAACACCAAATTGCATTCAGAACAAATTTCAAATTATCTAAACTTGTTTTCAATTTTGCAAAAGTTTAGTTATCATCGAGGATATTTTGGTGTCCGTAAACGAATTCAAATTTTATACACTTTTCTCATTCCTCGAAGTAAAATGACCGTTCTACCTTCATCTCGAGCTACAAACATGATGAGATACCAATAACTAAAACGTCGATAAATAATAATAAAATTATAAATACCATGAATGCAAAAATAGTTTCACTCCAACATAAATACAACAAAGCCAGGGGTGAAGGACTCTATAGATATAGAGGATATATATAGAGAGGACTCGATATATATGTATATATTAATGTGTAAATGTATAAATGTTTTACATGTGCAAAGGGCGTCAAGTCATCGTATGTGTTGTCAATACTCACACACTACTACCAATAATTTATAAAAAGAAAAGAATCGGTGCATGTTATATTGATATATTAAAAATTGATATATTATCAATTTTTTCGTAACATATCTGTTCCATTTCTTAAATTTTCTATTTAAAAAGCTTTCTCTACGAGGAAACCGACAAATTTCAGAAGTTTTCTTACAACGCGACTTACGTTTTTTGTTTGTTTTCATTGCTGTTTGTTGCCAACATAAATTCGTTCGGCTAATCGGAGTTCGCAGACACGTAGCCTCCGATCGTATTATCCGTTAACAAATCCTTAAAAGTTCTCGAGAAAGTCTGCCGAGGCAGGTTTAAAGTTTCGTACGACAGGGATGTAACAGATGCGCGATGGAATCTCGATTCGTAACTTTTTCGACCGAAATTTCATGGTACGTCTGGATGGTCTCGTGGATGGAGTTGCTGAAACGGGGTTCTTCGGAAAACTAACGGCGCTCGATGCCATGACTCGGCGTTACAAGATCTTATCGAGGAGCGCGATAACGCGAATGGCTCCGAAGTAGCCACTGCGTGTCGATGGAGTCGTTTTTATTGTCGCAACGAGAGGAAAAACGACGTTGTTCGAATCCCTCTGTGCTCGTGGGACACTCGGGGACAAATCCTCGAGGTCTTGGCGACGACGCCAGCGAGTCCGCGGTTTATTGAGCAATCATACGATACTTTAACCGCGATCGTGTTCGCGGCTCTCGGGGACACCTCATTGCCGACAAATATCGTCGACGACGATAAGCTCGTTGCGCACTCCCATCGGTCATCAACTTCGAGGAAATATCGTAACCGACGTATCGACTTAATCACTATAACGAGCGACAGAATAAAGAGATCATTTGCATGAGTTCGACCGAAGTTGATATTTAATTTTTTTCGGAATTTTTCATTTCAGCTTGTGAATTCGAACCTCGAGCGGAAAATGGACAGTCCGAATAGTGGGGGAGAGCGGGGCAAAATGGCTCACCGGGGCAAAACGGGATAACGAGACAAAACGCTATTCTCCAATAACTTTGGGATGATTAGTGTTGATGGTAAGTGGGGCAAAACGGGTTTGGAAATCCGGATGTATGGTTGGGACAAAATGGGGCATCGAAAAATTATTGAGAAATTGAGTTTTGTCCTCACTGTCCCGTTTTGCCCCGCTGTGCCATTTTCCCTCGGTTTCCCCTACAGAATTTCTTGGGATGAGGCTCGTGTTCGCACGCTACCGACCCGGGTTCGATTCCCAGTCGACACCATTGGAATTTGTTACCAAGTATTTCTCTGTGTTCCCCATAGTCGGGTCCTCACGTTTGATAAATATGTGCTCGAAAAACCTCTCAGTGATGGGTGGATGGTCCTCTGAGTTTAATGATTCAGAGCTGAAGGAAACTATCTAAGCGCCTCTGACGAGCGTGTCTGACGACCAATGGCTGGACATTTAAGGCGATATCTGTCTTCAAACCCAATTTTCGGTACCATGCATCGATCATTTTCGCAATCAGCCGTAAACAATCTCAAGGGTACGGTTTCTAGTTTGCAAAACAACATCCATTAAATACTTTAGCAATTTCTCGAAAAATATTTATTCACGAAAACACTGGGAAATGTTAATGTACCGTTGGGCTGGTCGGCTATTCATGGGTGTGTTCCGATTTTCGGACATGTCCCAATGTTTCAGTCAGGCGCAAATTCCGAGAGTAATGATACATGGAACTCAACTAGTTTGTGGCAACCCGAATAAGAACCGGCTATTCTATTAATTTCTACAATAAAACATATATATTCATAGAATAACACATGAGATATGGTGCATCGAAAACCAGCTGACACAACCCCTTATGGGTCTTGCCCGGTGTCCCGGCACTGGGTCTGTGGATCCATGATTCCGCGTTCCAGTGCCCGAACACAAAAATCGAGCATGACTCAACCAAATGTAACAAGTACATTATTATTTACGCATGGTCTATGTCGGTCTTTTGCATGTAGCGTAAAAGTGGGGAATATGGACCGGTCCATATATCATTGATTTACGTGTTGATCGAGGTGGGCCATATTCACCACTTTTACCCTATATCAATGACTAATTGTAAATACTATTTTAACAGTAACTGCAATTTTTAACCATTATATTAACAATAAACTTGAGTCTGCAGGCCGGTTGTCCGGTAACTGGGACGTGTCCAGTCATTGGTGCGCGTACCCTGCTACGTAGGTTCCCTGAGCCTTCACCTTTATGCGATACAGTAGGGGATTAAGTCGGCTGCGCAGGCAGCAGAGTAGGGTGGAAAAGCTTGAAATACGGTGGAAGTGGAATATGGCAAAAAGCCGTACACTAGCGAGAAGATAAGAGGGAACAAAGGTAAAAACTTTCACGAGTATACCTAGGAAAGTGGAAACACAAATAATACACACAAATAATACTATAATAATACACACAAATAATAAAAAAGATGTATAAAATTCCTCATGGCTTGCAATACATTTTAAAATACCATTAATAATTTTATAAACGTTGCCAAAAAGAACTTGTTTGCATTTAATTTGTTGAAAGGGTTGAAAGGTGTTTTTCCGAGCTGTCACTATAGTGCACAGAGTGCGTCGCACTGCAAAGCGTTCACCTGGGCTCAGCTGTACATTACCAGTGCCTTCGCATTGGTATACACATTAAAGTTTTATTGTCGGCGCTACCTTTCGCGTTCTCCACCTGCGTTCTTTCGCGGTATAACATTTTAAGCTACGACCAGTCACCGACTGCTCTATCCGCGATAAAAAAAACGCGGAAAAAGAGAGGAAGAAAAGATTTCTCCAGATTTGCATCGTTAAAACTTCGCGTCTCTCCAGGCTTTATTAAATTTTTTTAATCCAGTTAAAGTTCTCGTCGCGAGGAGACGTGGATTTCTTGGCCTATCTCATTCCTATTTTCTCTTTTTTCTCGTTTCTCTATTGTGTCCTACCTTGCGTCGACTACTTCTGAACTATGTAAGGACTTTATCGTGCCCGCTCGCGAGCTCGCTGTCACCGGGAAGTTTCAGCGCAGCGTTCAATTGTTTCGTAGCTTTTGCCGCGTCTCGAGCGGCACGTCGACCTGATACCATTGTTAAACGAGAAATTGATGAGTGAGCAACGACCGTGAGGCTGCGCGACCTGCGACGATGAGATCGATTTCGAATCAGCGAAATTTTCATTGAAAACTCGAGGACGGATATAATGAGACGAGTGACCCGGAGACGAAGGATGCGATACTCGACGAAAATGTATATTTACGATATCTCGATGAATCTCGACGAATATCGTTGACATTTTTTAATAAAGCGGAAACTTCTTTTTTTTCTCATATTCCTTCATCATACTTTCGTGGGCTTCTTACGTCCACCCGTTCAAGAAATGGCAAGGAGGTTGGAAGTTGAATATATAAAAACTTATATCGGGACATCATTTTTTTGTTTCGTTATCGATAATCGACAATCAATAATCAACTAAAATACCCGTTCCAATGATACATATTGTGAAATTTTTGTCACATTTACGTTTCTACCACTCGCAACTCTACCAGAAAACATCTCTCTCCAAACAAATCTACCAGAAAACAACTCTACCGTTTTTAGATAGATAGATAGATAGATAGATAGATAGATAGATAGATAGATAGATAGATATGTTTATTGTGTCTTGGGATTAATCCCCTAAGGACCAAGCATTACAAATATGCAGTACATAAAGTTGAGCGAAAAGAGTACAGAAAGCATAGCATAGAATAGAACAGAATAGCTTACGATTTAATTAGGTGCAAATATTCGAATAATGGGAATAACAATAAAGCTTAAAAATAAGAAAAGAAAAAGCAAAATAAGAAGGCCGCTTGACTATTTACAATTGACTATTTTTACAACTCTACCAAAATCAAAATAAAACTCTACCGGTATACAAAGCTACCTTGTATTCCAGTCTAGCCTTGCATTCCGATAAATTTCATTGTAATTCCTGTAGAGTTTTATTTCAAGTCCGGAAGAGTTGTAATATGGAGATGTAATTGTGCCAAATCTTCAGCGTACAAATTAACTTAGTAATTGATAGTTCCTACAATCGACGTTACTTTTTAATCATACAATGATATTCATTTCGTCATTCAATTATTATTTAATACCAATTTAATATTGTCGCTACACGCGATATTATTATTATTAATAATAACAATAGAGATAATCTTTCTATAATATATAAAAATCTCGCCTTCGGCACCACCGCCGACGCCGCCGTGTCAAGAATAGGGTCGGGGGCTGAAATATTCCAAGTCCCCTTGGGTTCCTCAGTCAAAAATATTCCAAATCCGCTTATGGGGTGGGGGTGCGAAATATTCTAAGCTTGAAACAAACAAAGTCCCTCCTACAGGTATCTACGCACACAGAAAAAAAAATCATTGAATCAATTAAAATTTGCTTGCGAGCTGCCAATGAAGTAAAAACGTTTTTTTAATTCTACTCTGAATTCGTACAATTTCATACCGGCTTGAAACGATTACATGTCATCTTGACAGTCTTGCTGTCGTTGTTTCAATATCATATGGAATTGTAAGAATCGAAAGTAGAATTAAAACAAAATTTTTTTTCTTCGGCAGCCCGCAAGCGAATTTTTTTTTCAGTGCACGAATACATGTACGGTCGCGACACGTTTAAGGCTGCTGGAGGGTTGAAGGTCGAGGTAACGAGGAGGGTTATAGCTCGATGTACTCGCCGGCGGCACGTAATTCCACGGCCAGCTGGAAGCCAAAAATAGAGCTGGGAGTATCCCGAGTCTCGAAGTGCTTTTTGGCGGGGCAGCGAGAGGGAGGAAGATGACCCTCACGTTTTCCGGCCGTGACAACTATTGGCTCCCATTCGTCTCTCTCACTGTGCGATGCATGTGAGAGTGAGAATTTCTTGGCCTATCTCATTCCCATTTTCCCCCGTCTCTCACTGTCGACATTCTCGCCCTCCCCCTTCGCTTCATTCTTTGCGACCTTCGCACAATATTCCGCCACTCACGAGAACTACAACTCTTCCGCTTTATACCCGAGCTGAATTTCAACACTCGACTTCCGTCCACGGTGTTAAATTTCTCTCCCGACCAATCGCGACGTTCAAACTTCTTCGAGGTATTTCCTTTTCTCGCGGCGAATAATATCACGCCTGACCGGTCACGGATTTCATCGACTCTTCCTGCGCAAGATGCTAATACAGTAGAACCTCGATTATCCGAACACCCATTATCCGAACCCTCTGTTATCCGAACTGCCGCCGGTTCGGATAAAGTTTCTATTATCCGAACAATTGCGCTAAATTCTAGTATTCTTACATTGTTACATGCTATAAACAACAAGCATAGACTCACACAGCGGTACCGTAAATGCACGCCAGTCGTATGCACAGTATTTTTGAGTTTCTCAGCCGAGCAAATACGCACGTATTCAAAATTTATCTTCGTTAATCTTGTAACTGGTCTCGTAGTTTGGTGCGTTATGGATTCAGCGTTCGGTCCTTCGACCTCTAAGCGTAAGCATAATGTACTTACGCCGCAAAAAAAATTAGAGACGGTTTCGATACTCGAAACTCGATTTCGATTTCGAAATTCGATAACGGATAGATGAGCACATTGTTATCGGACTCGTATGATATTTATAAGTTAACGTTCTCTGACATTAAAAAAATTTGGATGCAATGAGACGTACAAAACTCTTGCGTCATACGAAAACTGTGGATTTCGTGATGAAGGTTTGAAGTTATTTAAAATATGTGGGTACTGTCATTTTTTCGATATGTATCATGCTATATCGCTTAACACAGTTTGACTGTTCTCTTATCCGAATTTTCGTTAATCCGAAAGAGCACCGGTCCCAATTTTTTCGGATAATCGTGATTCTACTGTATCGAAAACGACGCCAATGCTCCTCTCACCGATAACTTACGGCCTTGCAACGCTTACCTACTTGCATCTACACTTCAACGAAGCTGACTTTTCCGATTCTTCGCAAACTCGACCTCCGAGGTTCGTTTAGTCGACTCATTAGCGGAGTTTCGAAGAAACCTCTTCTCAGCGGCTGCAGCAGCATCACGTTCGTTCCAACATCGACAATCTCCGAGCCTTATTTTGCCGAAGTCGATGGCGCTTGTTATTCACCTTGCGACCGGCTCGGCAGCGAAAGTGCAGCGAAAAACTTTCGTGACTCTTCCGGTCGGCGCCTTCGCGAGTAAGTAATTTTACGGAATTCCGGGATGGTCTTGCGGAACACCACGAACATTCGAACGGAGCTCGTCGGAACTTTCGACCCGCCGAGCCGGGCACTCGGCTGACTGTACTGCGTACGTTCTACTTCGGAGCAACGCTAACAATAACGAAGCTCCGTTCATTCCGCTCACCACTCTGTAGCCCTCAAACCGTAGCCGTTTCGTGCAGCTCTCGAAATTGAAGGAGAACTGTCCAGCTATCGAACGTACGAGTGGTTCCGCGGGGAGAACTATCTGCAATACCGATCGGGTCATTTCCGAACGGAGAATCTCACGCGCTTTTACAAATAAGTCATTAAAACATTTGTAACATTTTTGTGTCCCGTCGGACATTGCATTTAACATCGCGTGATACATTAATAATTGCAATATGAATTGTTCGAGAAAATATGACAGCTATAATCTTCGCAATAGAATAAAATTAAGGAGGGAGTCTCGCTGAGCGCTGACTTCGCATAAGTTCGACAACGACAAGAGAAAATTGCAAGTACTTCTTTATGGTGTAAAAATCTCGAAAAAATCATGTATACTAAAGGTATTGAGAAGATTAATTTCGCATAATAATAATTGCAAAATGTTATTAACAAATTCATCAAAAAATTAATGGGTTAACAAATTACCCGGCAACAAAATTTTTTTTATTATAAAATTTTTACAGATTTTTAAGTAATCATTGATTTTTTTTATAGAACAGAAATCAACGATTACTTAAAAATCTGAAAAAATTCATAGGTATTCAGAAAATTAAACGAATCATTTTCATAAAAAAAAGTTTTATTGCCGGGTAATTTGTTAACCAATTAATTTTTTGCTGAATTTGTTAATAACATTTTGCAATTTTTATTATGCAAAATTAATCTTCTCAGTACCTTTAGTATACATGATTTTTTTTTCAGATTTTTACACCATCAAGAAGTACTTGCAATTTTCTGTTATTGTTGCCGAACTTATGCGAAGTCAGCGCGCACCGAGACTCCCTCCTTAAAGAGCTACGACCGCACTAGCTTAATTAAAATAATATAATAAAATAATATAATATAGTATGACATTAGTACAATGTTTTAATTACCTGCATCGTCTTTCCACAAACAAGGTTTTAATTTGTATCCATGAGGCATTCTATAGATACAAATTTACGGGCTGAAGGACCTCGGTCAATGGCCCATTAGAACGAGGGGAAAAAAGTCACACGTATATACACGTAATACGACCGAACCATGTGTTACTGAGGCTCATACAGCGCATTTACTACTACTACTGCTGAGAGTTATTACTTTGAGATAGGAAATATGAATATATCGCTTGAGAGATATTACGATGGCACATAGTAGTAGGGATCTAGAGCGCCAACTATGGTAGGAAGTACCGGATTTATAAGAATTTTTCGTAGATATTAAGGTAAAAGATCTACAGCGTGCACACATATATTTTGAAAAAATTAATAACCGTGTAGAAAACAAACAGAACTGAACAGCTTTTATTAAATTTTGAAGAAACATTGACTATATTAACCACACATGCTGTGTGTGAAATTCTAGCTTGATTGGTCGATGCAATCTCGAGTTGTAAAAGTTAACAATTTTCAGGTCACACGTGCACTCTCACGCGCACACGCGTGGATTCTCCGGGCCACGAGTCCGCTCAGTTTTCTCTCGGATAGCTATCGCGGTTGTCCCCCGCGAAATCACATGCACCCCGATGTCGCGCTCATAAATTCTAGACATTGTGGCGATGAAAGAATACTCGGTGCGGAACGATAATTTCCTTCCTTAAGGGGAAGTGAAATAAAGCGGTTGGTGACGAAAACTGTAATGAACTTTTCTCAAGGGTGCCAATTTTTTTTGCGGAAAAAGCAAATTCGGTCCGGATGACACGGTAATTCCGCATCCGGTTCGAATTCATTTTTTTCTCAAAAAAATCAGCACCATTGAACAAAGTTAATTTGAAAATTGCAACTATGTCTCTTGCACACACAGCTGTTTCACTTCACCGTAAGGTAGTACTAGCACAATGACTGACGCCGCCTAACTTTGAGAGAAAAAAGGCAAAGATTACAAACACTTCTCGATGAGAAAAAAATATAAAAAAATTCTAGCATATAAAAGGTGCTGAAAAGATTGATTTTGCATAATAACAATTTCAGAATGTTCATAACAAATTACTGAAAAAAAATGGTGCAGCCAATTACCCGGCAACCAAATTTTTTTTTATTACGAAAATGATTTGTTAATTTTTCTGAATAGGTATGCATTTTTTCAGAATTTTTTCTAATACTTGAAAATTACGATTTTAAAAAAATTTTAACATAAAGGAAACAAATAACATTTTGGGATCATTATTATGGACGAACAATCTTATCAGCATCTTCCATATGCTTGATTTTTTTCGCATTTTTATCCGATCGAGAAGTGTTTGTAATTCTCTTTTATTCCTCTCAAACTTAGGCGGCGTCAGTCATTGCGCTAGTACTACCTTAAATTGCTATGGCACAATACTCCGCTCAGTCCATCAAAAAAACAGTAATGCTATTTTTTCTAGGGCGCTAGAAAACTAGAAACTCTTGAAACTTTATTGCCTAACAGAAATAGAATGTCACTGCGTCTATTAATTCTATAGTGGGCTCCGAATTCCTTTCAACGCTAAAGTTTCGGCACCCTTGACATTACAGTTTTTATTATCAGTTGTATTTCACATTCCCTTAATTGATAATTAGGGAGGCCAAGGCGACGCATTCGATCTTCATTAAGGACACGCAGCAAAATGAAAACGCGAAAGTCAATGGCACGTTTATTTCTATTAGTCTCCGTCTTCATTATGAGTTCTTTCTCCCCCGTGTCTCCTTTCCGAGGATGCTAGGGAATACGGTCGCACACGCCAGTGTACATAAGGCGTACAATATACCAGGGCAAACATAGCCCTCGCAATGTACCCTCGTTTCGGAAAGCCGCTCGATAAACTGTACAGATTGACCCTCTGAGGCGACATATGATACATACTCGTTTCGTAACGAAAACTGTAATCAATTTTTGTTCAAGGGTCTTCAACATACCAGAGCAAATATCGCGCTCGGAACATGCCATCGTTTCGGAAGACCGCTCAATAAACTGTACAGATTGGTCCTCCGAAGCGAGATGTGGCAAGGAGGTTGGAAAACGAATATATTAAAACTTATATCGGAACATCATTTTTTTTTGCTCTTTATCGATAATCGACCATCAACAATCAACTAAAATACCCGTTCCGATGATACATATTGTGAAATTTTTGTTACATTTACGTTTCTACCACTCGCAACTCTACCAGAAAACATCCCTCTCCAGACAAATCTACCAGAAAACAACTCTACCGTTTTAGAACTCTACCAGAATCAAAATACGACTACCGAAATTGAAACAAAACTCTACCGGTCAACAAAGCTACCTTGTATTCCAGTCTAGCCTTGTATTCCAGTCTAGCCTTGTATTCCAGTCTAGCCTTGTATTCCAGTCTAGCCTTGTATTCCAGTCTAGCCTTGTATTCCGGTATATTTCATTGTAATCCCTGTAGAGTTTTATTTCAAGTCCGGTAGAGTTGTAATCAATTTTTGGTCAAGGGTCTTCAACATACCAGAGCAAACATAGCGATCGGACCATGCCATCGTTTCGGAAGACCGCTCAATAAACTGTACAGATTGGCCCTCCGAAGTGATATGAAACACAATCGGTCGGTAACGACAATTGCAATTCATTTTGTCAAGGTTCCTCAACATTTTGCGGTAAGCGTGAATTACTGGCGTTTTGATTAAACAGTCGAGCAGACGTTAGTAATTTGGTACTCATCCGGAAAGTTTCGGAACCTTGCAAAAAATTATTACAGTTTTTGCCACCAATCGAGCTGGCTTGAATGGGGAAAATAGGTTTCGCATCACTTTGAGATAAAGCTGATTGCTGTTTATTGGCATACTTTGTCGCACGTTCAATCAGCGAACAAGTTTGCAGGTCTGTTTGACTGTATTCCAGAGTCGCTTTGTTCTCTCATCGCTTTTGTGTTCTCCGGCTAGCGGGCTCCTCGACTCGAGGAAATTCGTCGGGCACGGAATTAACTTTGAATCCTGCAATAGTTGAAGTACTGGAAACTCCAATCTTCCGGGGTAATGATTCGATTATAGTCCGCGAAATAATTTGAGAAGAGGCTGCAGGCTGTATCCTTGCAGCGTACATGTTGGTCTTTGCCGTAGGCGATGGCGGTGCCAAACGGAAACCCTGAGATACAAAGGCTGTCCGGATGAGACCGTAGCTGCGATTCGACTCGTCGCCAAAATATAAATGAAATTCGTAACAATTATTCCGAGGAGCTGAGAAAAATTGCTTTCTGGGGCAAAATACCTCTCAAGATCAACATTGTATCGACCTCTATCAATACGCACCGATTAACCGAATACCCTATTCTGCTTAGCGAGCGCATTGCGTCCAGAGTTCGCTCCTGTTTCTCCGAATGAGCGAACGATAATTTCCGAAAATTTGTGGTACGCCATTTTTTCCCAGGATACAATTTTGGTGATTAGTTGCCAAGGAGCTTTCGTACTAAAACAAACATCTTTACAATATAATTTTTTATCATTTTTTTAAAATTAATGTTCCGTTTCAGGTGTACCCCGTAAGGGTTTTCACCTTAGCCCCCCCCCCCCCCCTAGCCTAACCGTGTACCTATTCTAACACTTTCATATCTGCACTTCGCTAACCTACACTGAGGAAAAAGGATGGTATTTCCTGCTATAACGAATAGTTCCCAGAGGGGACGTCTATATAGATAGCTCGCGATAGTCAATTGATTTAACTATAATCATAGTTACAACTATAATTTTTGGTCATTGTCGTAACTGTAAAATATAGACGTTAATCATAGTTACAACTATAATTTTTGGTCATTGTCGTAACTGTAAAATATAGACGTCCCCCCTGGGAACTATTTACTATGTAAGCTTTTCTCAGTGTACTCTAATTCCGTGCGTCCGCAGCCGACTTACTTCCCCCTAACTGTACCGCATTCGCCGAGGACAGAGGGAAACTGCGGAAAACCCATGTCGGTACAGCTGGCGATATTCTACTGATCCGCCTGTATTTCTGCACGCGCCTCCCGCTCACCGGTCGATGCGCCAGCTAGCGCACGGCTAAGCGGTCACCCATCCAAGCACTGACCGCGAACGATTGTGCTTGACTTGGGAGACCGTCGGAGCCGTGCGCTAACCGCGCATCCACCGCTGTCGGTATAATTTTTTTTAATATTATATTAATGTTGCTACGTGCTCGTGGAATACATTGGGGGAGAGCGGGGCAAAATGGCACACCGGGGCAAAACGGGATAATGAGACAGAACGCAATTCTCCAATCACTTTTGGATGGTGGCGATGGTGGTAGGTGGGGAAAAACGGGTTTCAAAATCCGGATGTATCGTTCGGACAGAATGGAGCATCCAAAAATTATTGGAAAATTGAGTTTTGCCCTCACTGTCCCGTTTTGCCCCGCTGTACCATTTTACCCCGGTATCCCCTATTATTCAATCGATAAACTGTCCGTTTGTCATCTGTCATACCGAGCTCATCTCTATATACGTTACAGTATAATGTTAATATTATTAATATGGTCATATAATGTTTTATATTTTTTAAATAAAAACACTTTGAAATAAGTGGATCGACATTTTATATACGTGTTCTACGATGCTATGCGAGTAGTTGGAACTAGTTGGACTTGTCCTCGTTGGTGTTTGCATATCAGAGTGCTTTGCGGAAGTGAAGCCGTGGATAAAAAAAACCTTTTTCTAGCCCACGCGGCGTATTTGCGCTATAGATTCGAGCCAAATACTCTCCGTCGTTTTGTTTTCCGCAGTTCTCTCTTTATCGTCTCTCCGCTTTACTTTTTTCTCATTAAAATTCTTTTATATATTTTTTCCTCCTCAACCCACCTTGCCGTCCATTTCGACGAGAAGCGCAACTCTCGATCGCCCTGCGAGCTTTTGCCTCGCGAGTAGACACAAAAAGTTCGGGGACGCGAAACTCGGTAGCCTCATCAGTTTCTGTAGATATTTTTTCTTAGTTGCCAAGCTTTCTCCTTGGCTTCTTCGAGCAGTGACTGTACCCATTATGTTCTGGATTAATCATGGAGGCTCTTCTATTTCCGGTACGGAAATTACAGTTCGAGCATAGAATCCGACGTAAACGAATAGTCAACCGATATTTTAATTCCTCGTCGACGGTTTTTTATTCACCGAGCGCTTTTTTGATCTTGTTTCTTTTTCCGCTATTAAAAAATGTTATTTTCTTATACGTTCATTTTTTGAGGCAAATTCTTCGCTGTTGTTCGAATTTACGATGAACAATTATAAATTGGATGCTAACTTTGTGCACCCGATAGCTGTTTTTTTTGCCTTCGGAGCGGTATTTCGAGGAGCCTCGTATTACGCGGCAAGATTTATTCCAACCTCTCATTATCCTTGTATCACACTCAGTTACAGCGCACGGTAATTTCCCCGACGATAACGAGACAACATCGTGCAACAGCACTTCCGAAGGTCCTCTCATTACACAATTTGATGTACTGTTGCGCGACAGCATTGAAAGCTTTAACAAAAGATAAAATCTGTTTATTGCGGAAACTGATCTATGACGTCTGTAATATCTGTAAGAAATAAATGTGCCTCTTAGAATCGTATTATGAAATATTGTCGGAGGATCCAGCTTAAACGTGTAAAACACATATTAAACATATTAAACATATTAAACATATTAAACATATTAAACATATTAAACATATTAAACATATTAAACATATTAAACATATTAAACATATTAAAATACCGATACCCTGATGGCAACTTTTTACCGCTACGAGAACTCTACTAGGGCGAATGTTCAATTCGTACGTCTTTATTTTCTGGCGCTATCCAGACTCAACGAAACATGTAAATGCGGAAGCACGGAGAACGCTACAAACTGATATTCACACGGGGCGAAGATCGCAAAACACAATGAGAAATCGTATCCGGCAACAGCTGCCGGATAGCCATGCAAGTCGAAGTCACAAACGAACACCGGCGAGCTAACCCGATAAAGCCGTCAAAGTGATTTTCGTTTCCGCTCACGTATCGTCTCTGACGTTCGTTATCCCATAACATAACTTTGCGGTGTATAGGGTTCCGCTTCTTTAACATAAAATAAAGAAAAAAAAACAACAAGACAAAAAAAAAAAAAAAAAAAAAAAAAAAAAAAAAAAAAAAAAAAAAAAAAAAAAAAAAAAAACCACTAAGTCCAGTTTCTGTCATCTTCAATTGACAAATGGAACATTTTATAAAAAAATATACGTATTGCGGCATTAATCAAGAGTAAAATCCGCTGTTCAACATTCCGTCAATTTCTTTTGTATTAAACGAAAACTGTATTTATTATTAGTATAAATTGCGTTCGATGGCGGTAACTGGGACAGCGGCGGAAACAGAGCCGTGTACCTTAAGCTATAAGTAAACATTTATTACATCCAAAATTAAAATTAAGTCTGCCCAGAACTATCGAAAGAATATAAAAAATACGATAATAATAACAATAGGGTAGAGCGGGGCAAAACGGGACAGCGAGGGCAAAACTCAATTTTCCAATAATCTTTGGATGGCCCATTTTGTTTCAGCGATACATCCGGATTTTCAACCCTGTATTGCCCCACGGACCACCATCGGAACCATCCAAAAGTTATTGGAAAATTGCGTTTTGTCTCATTATCTCGTCTTGCCCCGCTGTGCCATTTTGTCCCCTCTCCCCTAATAACTAGCATATGTAAAACTGTAAAAAGGACATGTCCCGTGTATTCAACAAACAAGTAAATGAATAAATAATAAAAAAATAAGATCACCAAGTTCGCATCAAATATCCGACGATGACTTGTCGAACGTGGATGATTGGATCGGATCTGGTGCGTGGGCGCGCTTGCGAATCGATCTCCCAGGTGACAAGTCGAACGCGACGACTCGCCTTTGCGTATCGCGTCAGTCCCATGGAGCGGTGGAGTATATAAGTAAGCAATTAAGATAGCCGACGAAGGAATGGTCCCCGATGCACGCCGCTGATTTCCCGGGCACTCGGAAGCATCGTTGAGTGTCCACCGGCCTCGGGGCTCGGTGTTGCCCCGTTGCCGTTCGTCGAGTACAACACGAGAGATCGCATGTGCATACACACGTACGTACATACACACGGACGCGATAGCATCGCTCCTGTGCAGTGTTTTGCCGGGCGGGTCTTACACTCGTATATAAATCGATTCATTATATATCCCCGTCGCGGCCCCGGGTATCGATTATTATCGTTCACTTATGTCGATTTATTGCCCCGTGGCCGGCTCGTTACGCCGCGGCGCTGGCGCCAGCCTCGCGTATGCACACGCCGCACGAGAATCATGCGAGCGAACCAACGAAACAGCGACCGCGCGACCGTTTTCCGAGCCATGTATTCCGCTTCGTTTTACTTGCGCTGGTGGCGCGAGCCACTGGGCAGGGCCATGGGGATAGATTTGCGGGCAATTCCTCGGCGAAATCTACCGTAGAACGGTCGTAGATAATTTCGATTGCAGAGACGCGGCGATGAGCTCTATCTTTATTTTCTCGGTCGCAGTTTAGAATTATACTTTTTTTTACTGGGATATTATGTATTTTCATACAGCGTCCGCGTTACAGTTGGAAATTGAAATGTGCATGTCGCTTTCTCGTTATGTTCATTATTCCCGAAGCTTTCTCTATGAGGAAGCCAAAAATATGCAATATGCTTTCTCACAGAAGAAGGTTCGCGAATAAAAGAATATTGTGCGAAGTCTATATGAAAATTTCAACTTTCAAGTTTTATGAGGAAGCTGTCTGAACATTTTTATTTGTTTTAGTCAATAAATATTCATTAATCTTTTCTTCGATACTTTTTTTTTATTTTTTGAAATACGACCTTAACATTTTTTCACTTTTTTGGAGCTTTCGCAGGGTTAATTTTATGACAATTACGAATAAAATTCTTGACTAAGCCTATCAATGACAAAAAAATATATATATTTGGACTTGAATATTACTTTATTTATTTATTTATTTATTTACTTATCACTCAGAAAATAATGTTTGCCATCGATTTAAGAGAACACGCATTTACAGTAGAACTTCGATTAACCCGGGTCGGGTTAACCCCTTTTCACTGTCAGGCGCCCTTACAGGGGCACAAACGTATGGGGAAATACGTTTCTCTGATAGTGAAGGGGTTAACCGGGAAGCGGATTAACCGTGCATATTCCGAGTTTTTTTTTATGCGTGGAGCAAACCAAATCACTGAGTACTTAAAAAAGAGACTAACTTACATACGGTTAACGAAAAAAATATCCAATACTTACATTCTAGTTTACACTGTTTAACAATTAAGTGCAAGTTGTACGAAATGTCATTGTAACTAGTAAAAATAAAATTGCATCATTAGCCGTTATTGACTTATATATACTTTTGCCGTATTTTAGGTCTCGAGCATCCCGGTTAATCGGGGTTCTACTGTACGTGAATTCCTCGCGTATTCACGTGAATTTACGTTGCATGTGAATAAATAATGAAAATTCGCGCAAATTACGTAGCGTAGCGTAGCGAATTGGTATACTTAACTTTATGCCAGAGGTAAAGGGTTTCCCTTATCATTTCGCATTTCCCGGAAGTGTTTCGCGAAAGAATCCGGCGCCAAAAGCTTTACATTATAGTCACACTATTTAACAATTAAGTGCAAATTCTACCAAAAGTCATTGTAACTAGTAAAAATAAAATTGCATCATTAGCCGTTATTGACTTATATATACTTTTGCCGTCTTTTAGGTTCCGAGCATCCCGGTTAATCCGGGTTCTACTGTACGTGAAATCCTCGCGTATTCACGTGAATTTACGTTGCATGTGAATAATTAATGAAAATTGTCGCGAATTACGTACCGCGCATTGGTATACTTAACTTTATGCCAGAGGAAAAGGGTTTCCCCTTGTCATTTCTCGTTTCCCGGAAGTGTTTCGCGAGAGAATCCGGCGCCAAGAGGGTCGCACGGTGCGCGTACAACGTATACGTCGCAATTTTCAATAAATTCTTTGGACTGTCCGGTGACGGCCCGGGGGCGGGATCCTGTTACTCGTACGTAGCCGGACGAGCGAGACACAGTAGTCCGCGAGAACCGCTCTGCGAGCGGAAGTGACGTATGTTTCCAGACGTGCCCGAAAGGGAAGACGGGCGTAAGTGCTCGCTTCCTCTCCGAGAACTCGCAAGCATCAATTACCCGGGGCTTCTCCAGTAATTTTATTTCGTCCAGTCGTTATCCCGGACACCGAGCGATCGCCATGCGTGAGATGTTAAACTTTGGTAAATTTCCCATTATTTCTATCTTTCGGTCAATTCTCTTCCAGTGAACGGTTGAATTATAAAAAAAAAATTACAATCTCGCAATAGAAATTTTCGTGGAATTGATTTTTATTGACTGAACATAGTTCGTGGTCAATTATTTATTTTCTTAATTTCATTACATGCTTTGGTGCACTAGTTGTTAAAGTTTGATCGATACCCCATTCAATTATTTTTCTTCTATGGTCAATTCTCTTCAAGTGAACGACTGAATTGCCAACAATTTACAATCTCACTATTGAACTTTTCGTGGAATTGATTTTTATTGACTGAACATAGTTCGTGGTCAATTATTTGTTTTCTTAATTTCATTACACGCTTTGGTGCGCTAGTTGCTAAACTTTGATCGATTCCTCAACTTTTATCGATTCGTTCTCTTCCAGTGAACGGCTAAATTGCAAACAATTTGCAATCTCACTATCGGACTTTTCGTGGAATTCATTTTTATTGACTGAACATAGTTCGTGGTCAATTATTTGTTTCCGTAATTTAATTACATGCGTTGATGCGCTAGTTGTTAAACTTTGATTGATTCCTCATTCAATTATTTCTCTTCTGTGGTCACTTGCGTTCCCGTGAAACGCCAAAAGGCGAAGATTTTTTAAATCAAATTATTGAACTTTCCGTCGATTTTATATGAACTGAACGAAGTTCTTGATCAATTATTTTATTTCCGTAATTATTTTCAACCAGTTCTACCGAATACCGAGCGAACCGACGATGCGTTAGTTATCAAACTTTTGTCGATTCTCCATTCAATTATCTCTCGTTTCGGGCCAATACCGTTCCAGTGAAAGGCGAAATCATGAAAAGTTGTACAATCATATTATCTGACTTTCCGTCGAATTGATTTTTAATCAACTAAACAAAATTCCGTATGAATTATTACACGCTCGTAGGGTTCTTGAACACTGCACGTAGAATAGAAAGTTAACGGGGCCGAAAGAATGGCATCAATGTGTGTGGCCTGGCGCATCCGCATCGTACCGGTTCGCCATTATTGCGATATCTTGTCTCTGTGTCAACGTAATCCGCCTATACGTGCGAGTGATCCTTGTACGTCGAGTGCGTTTCGTAGGCGATAAATCGGCGATTATGAGGCGCCGATCTATAGCCGGATCAATACCAATTAGTTGCGGATCGTGCGGGAGCTTCACTGCCGTGCGTATACGTATACGCAATGCGATCGGGATTCGGAGTGTATCGAAGGACGTATGGTCAAGTGCGCTGACCCGATGAATATTAAATCCATCACCGGTATTGATGTCCCCGTTCCGTTTCTGCCTGAACACCTGATGCATATAAGGAACATACAATGTATACATCTTGCACACCGTACATAACTACGGCGGCACATTTCTATCTCTATCACTGACAACTCTACTAAAAAAGACAGCTCTAACAACTCTACCACATAACAACTCTACCATATTAGAACTCTACTGAAATCTCTACCACTGTATGAAAAAAAAACTCTACCAAAGCGAACCAGTCGCCAACAACTCTACCACATAACAATTGGACCAAAATAGAGGTATCCAAGAAAATTTCTACCATAAAAAATACATTCTACCGGACTTAGAATAAAACTCTACCGGAACACACGGCTATCGTCTAGCCTTGTAATCCGGTAGAGTTTTATTGTAATTCCGGTAGAGTTTTATTTCAATTCCCGTAGGGTTTCATTTCAAGTCCGGCAGAGTTTTATTTCAATTCCGGTAGGGTTTCATTTTAAGTCCGGTAGAGT
>JAPYZC010002889.1:0-15769 GCA_030522665.1 Ichneumoninae sp. A BG-2022a | reverse complement strand
GAATTTCAATTTTCAACTTTTATGAAGAAGCGATATGAAAATTTCAATTTTCAGCTTTTATGAGGAAGCGATTTGAAAATTTCAATTTTCAACTTTTTATTTAATAATGTTATTAGAAAGAAAATGTCTAAAATAATAATCCTTTTGCTTATCGTTTTGCTACGCAGTTACCCACGAAAAGGAAAGAGTTGAGGACGATTTGTTTCACAGGGCTTATATAGCCGGCTGGTTATTGAGACTCTTGAAGAAAACCAATTATCTCCCAGAGGATGTTAAAACGCCGGATGTTGGGGGGCAAGATTTAACCACCGAAGAACAATACATAGCTGGTCTTCTGCTCCACAATCTGCAACTTCTGGCATTCAACACTCACGAGGTAAACAAACCATTGAGACTTCGCTAGGTTTTTTTTTATGTTACTATAAACTTGCGATTTTACGACCCTGAAGATATCTGCATATGACCGAATTTCATCAAGTTATAACGGCTGTAATTAGCATAGCAAAAACTTTGTTCGGTGAAGTTCACCTGGAGAATAAAATTCTACAAATTAAGCATATCTTTTTCTTCCTAAAGCCGTGCATTGATAGACACTTGCCAAAGATGAAATTTGATGTCATGCATATATCTTCAGGGTCATGCGATTTTCACCCGATCTTTTCATTTAATTGTTTCGCATATAAAAAATCCCGACAGATATCCGAGCTGACGCGGAAAAGAGGCCAGACGACTCTGGCAGCAGCTAAAAGTATGTTTATCGGCGGCGGTATATTTCCCACCGTAGCCCTTTTTAATCACTCCTGCAATCCAGGAATTATCAGGTAAATAAAAAAAACAGCCTCAAAAAAATTATGATGAACTTTATCCTAAGAGGAATTTTTTAAACATTTTTAAGATACTTCATCGGTACGTCGATGGTCGTCCGTGCTATACGAACAATTACCGCAGGAAGCGAAATTTGTGAGAATTACGGTCCGATATTTACAACCGTCGACGAAAGTGAACGCAAAAGACGATTGAGGATGAATTACTGGTTCGATTGCGGCTGCGAAGCTTGTACCGGACATTGGCCTCTCTTGGAAAACATCGATCCAAGAATTCTAAGGTTAATTAACAATATTGTTCATCCATTAAATGCACAGAATATCCGCCAATTATTTATCTTAGCAAGAAACGATTGGATAATGATAAGTTAAGAAGTTCAGCCAAATGTTCGAAATTCAAAAAAGCGATTACCGCATTATGGAAGATTTCGCGACGTACAAAAGACAACAACGGTTTAATTAACTTAATTAATAAAATAGTTGATTGTTATACATTTTGTATTAAAGTAGCGCCTCTCTTCTCTTCTCTTATAATTGAGTCGCCCGTTTTGCCCCACTTCCCGCATTGTTCTCAAAACGCAAGTAGGTTAAATTTATGAAATCTTGTAATTTATCGAAATTTATTTCCCCAGATTCAAATGCGACACGGGACCATCGTGCGGCAATATATTACCGGTGAACATGGATTCAAACGAGTTCATGATATCGTGCAAGAAGTGCGGCAAGAACACGAATATTTTCAAAGGGCTCAAAGCACTGCAGGACACGGACGCGCTTTTCAAAGTTGCCTCAAGAAGTCTCGAGGACGACCAGTGCGACAAGGCGCTCAAAACTTATTTGGAAATCTTAAAGCTTCTGGACGAGACACTTGCTCTGCCCATAAGAGATTATCATATTTGTCAACAGGGAGTCAGATTGTGCATGCTCACATTCGGCAACACAGCTGTGGTTTAGATTTTTTTTTTTCATCGATTCAATATCAAATTTGCATTTTCCCAATCAGACTCGTCTTAATTTGTTAAATATTTCAAGGAACAATAAATCTTTGGAGAAACTTTTCTCGAGAGTTGATTGACAAACAGATAGTTCTTGTTTCAGTTTTTTAACGTTTTGAATTCTTCCAGCGGCCACGCACAATTTTTCAGGTCCATCCGCGACGATGTTCATTCGTCTCTTCGGAAACCCAACGAAGGCTTAACGAAAGCGATATACGACAAGTGCGACAGGTTAAATAAATTCTAGACTACAATAAAATACCGTCTCGAAATCCAAGGACATTTATACGTTACAGATTTATTTTATTTCTTAAATTCGTAAGAGTACAAAATAATTAATACAACGTAAAACAAATGTGTGTGTTGTTGTATTCATTGTTGTTTATTTATCATAAGTAATTATTATTATTTTGTTAATTTTTTTTTTTCCTTTCACTCTGGCGTTTCGACTTAATCGAATATTTGTCCACCACCTCGAACCGTTCGATCGGTCGAGTGTTTCATCTCTATCATCATAATCGTCGTCTCCACTGTGCTCGAACTTTACTCGTTTCTTTCAATCGGCGTACTTAATAATGGTTTTCTTTTTTCTTCTTCTTTTTTTTTTTTTTTTTTTTTCTTTAAACCCACCAATGCCGGAAATTTTTAGATTGCGTCATACTTCGTAGCCACACACTCTCTACTGTAGTCTCACATATATTTTTTTTCGTGTGTCATGCGCCAATAACGTGCCGTGTTGTCTTGTGTACTGTGAATTACACTCGTGTCGAATACTAACGTGAATCTGGTCATGTGCGTTCGTTACGTGTGTGAGTGTGTGTGTGTGTATGTGTGTATGTTGGTGAGAAGAAAAATTTGAATATTTTCGTTTCTTTTAATCTTTCTTTCCAGCGACGATGAGCGGGTACGTTCTCTTTGCGTGTGTGGTGGTTTATATACAAATAAAACAGGTTTTCCTTTTTCTCCGGTCCGGCACGTTCAAGTTCGTCGATTTTTTTTGTTCGTATCGCGTCTAGCACCTCTAACTGCAAAAAAATATAAATTAGAGTTGGTTCTGCATTTATATTCGTGAATTCGGAGAAAGCCATTTTTATGCATTTTTATATAAGACAGAGGCTTCTTCTTATTATATTCTTGCCCGAGCTCTACTTGATATATAGACTCATAAGATATGTCCCCAAAATCAGATACACAGCTCAACTTAAGACACTGGCGTAAGGATTTCGTCCAAAAAACTGATCGATTTTCAACATTTTATTTTTTAACGCGGGTATTAGAAGTTCAAGGTCGGGTTTTTACACGCAGTTGGTACAAGTTGTTATGAAGTGTGAGTTTTTGTTATTAACAAATATCAATTAACAACGGACTTATTAAAAGTTAACAATTGATACCTGATATCGTATCTCAAAAGCCATTCGTCGAATTGAGTTGAAATTTCGACACATCTTTGATAACATTTTCTATCTGTAATGACCGGATTATTTTTAAAAAACGTCCATTAATTTGTTAATAACAAACGATTAAGGTCGTTTGTCATCAACAAATAAGTTAACATTGTTTGAATCGTCCTGTCATTAGATAAAAAATGTTATAATCAAGAATCTGCCAAGATTTCAACTCAATCGGCCGAATAGTTTTTGAGATACGATGTCAGTTAATTGTTAAAAAGTCAGTTGTTAATTGATGTTTTTCAATAAAAAAAACTTAAACTTCATAACACCTTGTACTGTGTGTTAAAACTCGACCTTGATCGTCTAATACCCACGTTAAAAAATAAAAGTTGATAATCGACCTATTTTTCTGCCCAAATCCTTATGCAAGTGCCTTAAAAAATTAAAAAACTTGGAAATCGATCAATAAAAAAACGTTCGCAATTTCTTATACGTATTCCACGAGACTACTCTAGCCTACACAACCTTTATCTTCATTTTTCTTTATATTTATTGTCACGAAATCCGTTTGATATGTTGGAAAAATTAATCGTGGGAAACTGTCAGACTTGCTGATTTAGAGAGTTATAACAACAAATAAGACCCCAGAATAAATGGCTGATCGAGTATCGTCACAATAATGATTAATCAAATTTAGTACCGTCTGTCGCGGGAGTCGGAACGAGAACGACGGTCTCGGCTGCGGCTGCGGGTCAGTGATCTCCTGCGTGGAGTGCGAGATCGGGATCTAAAATTTTAGAGATAAAAAATCATGTTAAATCTGCCTACTGTACAGTATTTCATTCTTTTTCTCGAAAAACGATTTTACTTTGACGTGTCACGTTTGTTGCCAAATTGTTATCATTCGACAATCAGACGATTTTAAAAAAATCGATTTTACTATACAGCAAGAATTATTTACAACGAACCTGTAATATCCACATATATGTTTCAAAGTGACAACAAATATATCCAATCGACACAAGAAAAATAAGAAATACACAAAGAAAAGAAAACAAATTGAAGTGCAAAAAATATCGAAACTCGTCAAAGTAAAACTGATAACGGTATTATTATAAATAAACACAGATTTGAAAATTATCACGGGACCAATGTGATTTAATTATTAGGACATAAACTAATTCCTATTGTATCCTAAAGGGTGAATCATTAGAAAAAATCTATTTAGACAGAGACACAATATATGATGAATTATATGGATAAATATTACGAATCGTCAATATTATCACCACTAACAATGAATCAAAAGAAAGTGAAATAAAAAAATGAAACAAAAAATATCCATAAAAAAAAGAAAAACAAAGAACAATGATAACCAATCAAGAAAAAAGGTATCAATGCAAACAGCAGTGATCGAACGTTAAACATAGACGGTTATAGTCATATATAGTATAGACCATAATTTGCGTCAGTTCTCCGGGCAAAGGCGAATAATTTTTTTTGTATTTTCGTTCGTTTCAACCAACAGCAAAAAAAAGTGCGTTAAAAAAGCAATCGAAATTTCCATAATCGAAAAATGCACGTTCCCGAAATTTAGTCAACAACATTTTATAGCCCTTCGCCCATGAAGAACTTGATGCACTCGATTACTATCCAATGACGATAGATAAAAAGATATAATAAAAAATCTTGGAAAATCGGTGAAATACCAGACAACTGTGAACATGTAGTGGTGGTTGGTGGTGGTGGTGGTACTTGGTACGGGTGGTGGGATGGTGTGTAGGTGGTGATCATTTTGCGCTTTGCTCGATCGAAGAGAAGTTGGGCGAGGCGGTTGCGCCTCGGTTTGTTCATTGTCAGCTAAGTATAACGTGATGGCTCGACGAAGTGGTAGTAGTACGTAGAGGTAGTAGTACGCAGTTGTCGAGAACGTTGGGGTCGGACGATTCGATCGAGGCGAGACGGAGACGAGCGGACGAGAGACACTCTGACGCGCCTTGATAGTTTTTTTTTTTTTTTGCATTGGCGCTTTTTGTATTTTTTTTCGACGCAGCGCAGTAGCAGTAGAAGTAGTAGAAGTAGGTAGTAGTTGTGGTATGTGCGGTTAACGCGATGCCGTCGGCACTGTCACGGACGATGAAGGATGCTCTCACGAAGAATCAGTGATGGGTGCAGATGCAGCAGCAGCGCGCAACACATACACACAAACACCACTGCTATAACGGGTGGCTCGAACGACGAACGATGCGCTCCTAGCGGCTCTCGAAAACGTTGTGACGAATCTCCCGAAGTAGAGGTGTGTGATTTTTTTCTCATTGCTTTTTTTCGAACGGGGACTGACGAGACAGCAACGGACTGTCGATTGTTTTTGATTTATTATTATTTTTTTTTTTTGGACGATCGGACGAACGGTCGAACCGACTGGAGTGACGGAGACGTGGCGTTGCCCCTACCGGTTGTGGTGATCCCGAACTCGTGGTGACCGAAGGTGACTGGTTGGGAAGTTAGTGGGCAGGCAGACAGGCAGGCAATTTTTTTTTTTTTTTTTTGACTTTTTTGGTTTGCTCGACTCTGATTGAGATTCGGTTTTTTGTGGCTTTTTTGTTCACGGTGGCTGTAGTAGCAGTAGCAGTAGTGGTAGTAGTAGCGGGGAGACGAGCAGAGCTACGAGCTGACGATGGTAGAATCTGCAAACGTCAGTTTTACCAATATAATAATCGACTTTACCATACTCCTTGCCACTCTAGTAGTAAAGTACAGTAATTTTTTTTTTTCATATTCCGTATGTATGATTCAATTTACAATTAAATTCATTGCAATTCACTCAGTTACAGACGCGTACTTCAATTTTTTTTTTCTAATTATCCTAGACTGCCCACTCCCTAATCCATTATCCTCCGTCAAAGAATACGGGGGCCACACTTATGCACACGATTTTTAAACTCGAGAACCTTTTTAACTTTTCATCAATCGATTGTACGAAAAATTGTAAGTGATGAAGTATCTAATGATGGATGAACGAAACATTGCTAATGTCACGATCAGTAATCTAGTTAGACCGTTTTCTCATTGCACGTTTATTATTTTCCGCGGTAAAAAATTACGGATGAACTATTAACACGATCATTGCGATTAAAGAAAAAATAAAAGTACACGATCAAATAATAAATCCAGTCTCAATAAAAATGACTTCAATTCGACTATTCCGTGAGCGTATTGTAATTTCGACCGATGAAACTGGTTGAATCTCTTTACAATGCATAGCGATTATTATTCATAAAGATTCAGTGACTAAACGAAAATTTCAGTCTCGTTAAGTGAATGGCTGTTCTACCAATGAATTCGTGAAATACATAATGCATCGGTACCGCAGACCACGAACATTACGAGTGGCTAATCATCAAGTACGATGATAATCTTTCCACTCGACAACGTTATTCGTGTATCCAAGCAAACACTATTCTCCGTCCAAAATATTTCGAAAACTTTACTATTAATCTATCTACGGATAATGACTAGTGATTAACCGTCGAAACCGAACGTTTGTTATTCATCGTTACGCTTCCGACTAACTTTCTATTATTTACACAACATATTCAAAAATGACGTCATTATAGTAATTTATGGTCGGCTAATAAAAGAACTTTACTATACCATATAACGTGAACGCTTATCTGCGTGATGTACTTCGTGCAATGTTGCATTGAATATATATATATATAAAGATGTATATATATATTTTTTTCAACGAGTAAACAAGCGGTACTTGTCAAAAAAGATACGTACTGTTTTTAGACGAAAACTCATGGTCGTTTCAAGGCTCTGAAAAACTCTACGAATCTATGGAAAAAATAATGTGTAGAAATAAGAAAATGAAAAAAAAATTACCTGGAATAACGGATAACCGGTGATCGCTTCGGGCTCTTCGACAGGGACCTAAAAAAAATGAAGAAAAAATTGTTGTATGTCTCTATCCGGATGATACGTGTTGACGATCATCATCGCGATCCGTTCGCTAACGCTCTTTTTGCACTTTTTTTCGATCTTTTTTTTCTCTCATCATTCCCAATCCCCCTACCCGCATCTGAAAATTCTCTCAAAAGAAAAAAAGATATAAAAAAAATAAAAAAAAAATAAAGAGTGGGGCCTGGGTACAAAAGCGTCTTACCTCGGGTAACGACCCAAAGATTTCCTACGTGGACTGCGAGATCCGGACCTACAAATTTTTCAAAGATAACATTTCCTACGTGAGTTTTCTCTCGTGTCACGGTACGACTGTTTCGTGGAGTCTTTACGCTTGTATTGAGATAATAAGACGACGATTGTCCGCTGTCGGTTATTTGTTCAGCGCTAAATCGGTTTTACTTTTTTGTTTTTAACTTTACCTCTTTTTTTCCTACCCTGACATGCAAACTTCGTCAATCTTGTAACCGTGTAATAAACCGCTACGGATAAGTTCACACTTGAATTTTCTTTAACATGCTTTCACAAGATTTACGGGAATCGTGACCTACAGTTTTGTGAACTCATCCGCCGGTAACTGCATTGTAAAGTTTCTCTTACTTTTTCACGTACTGTCGAATGAGAAGAAAGTCTTGGGACAATTTTAAGTAAATATGCAATTCCGAAAAAAGAAAAGTACTTCATGTGGCATTGAGACTGTGGAAGTAAGAGAAATGTAAAAAGGCCATGGTAAAGGGGTTTTAGAATAATATACTATGATGAGCATTCCCACGCGGTGTTTTTCGTGTATATATAACAATGTATATAAATACTAGCGACAAACGCCTGTGCATCAATATTGCAGTGTAAACAAAATGTGTACAACTCGGCGGCAACACTCTTACGCATAATTTTTCATCATCTCATTACAATACCTACTTTGACGAGCAAATTCATCTGCCATCATCGCCTGCAGACCTAACGTTGCTGCAAACATTTTCTAGAATTTTCGTTTTTTTTTTTGTTTTTCTTTTTGAACTTTCGGACAACACTTACCTAGAGTATCTCGGACCCGGTCTGCGTCCTCCGCCGCCACGGCGGCTTCGTCCAGAAGACATCTCGACGCGAACTCTGGTTCCGCAGCAGCGACTATAACAAAAAGTACTCATTAGATCGTTCCACAACCATTAAATGATTGTTTTTTTTATTTGTTATTATTTAACGTTGCATCAACTGCTATGGTTGTTAGAAAAATGGACCTACTATTTTTCCTTTACTGGGAACCGCACCACTTTGGGGGTTACGCAATATGAGTGAACGTTGACTATACTTTTTGGATGTAAGTAACAGTCGGCCTTCTAGGTTTGCTTCACGGCGCCGGAGCTACGTCACGTCGATTACTGGCTGTAAACATTGGCGTCTACTGACATATATATCGGCTATCGCTCGATAGATGCCAGGAGCTACGTCGCGTCACAATATTTTTCTGCCAGCAAGACTACGGCACCGGAATTCGTACCCGCGACCTCTCGACTCTTTGTTCTCAAGGCTAGTACTCTAATCACGAGACCAAAGTGATCGGTGAAAAGATTGTTTTTTTTCATTCGTAAAAAGCATTTAAAATTCCCTAAAATGTTCAGCTGTTCCTGATACTGGCCACCCTGCAATAAGATGCTTTATGTGATGGACTTACGTTCCATCGAGTCCTCTGACCGCGTCCTCGGCGTCTCGAGGATCTTCGAATTCGACGAAGGCAAAACCGGGCGGGTTCCTTGCTACCCACACGTTTCTCAACGGTCCATATTTGCTGAATGCGCTCTCGATCTCGTGCTTGCTTGCACTGCTGCCCAAATTGCCGACCCAGACCTTGCAGGAGAGATCCCACTCACGGTATCGCGACATTGTCCGTGCCTTCAGAAAAAACAGAGAATTACAAAAAAAAAAATTAGACATCTGATTTTTCATTCAACAAACACAACCTGAGACAATATTTTTTTAACTTAAGCTTGTTTAGTTAAAAAAAAATCACTGTAAAAAAGTAGAAGAAAAATGAATTCAACATATATAATCTCATAAATAGTGTAAATTTCGACCTTAGAAAACAGGGATATTTCATTTGTGCCGTTGACTTCGAACTTCCTTGCATGTCTTCATGGATATGAAGTCCATTGTTATCTATCTATGTCGTTCTACTTCAATGGCACTAAAAACTTGTTCCTTTCTGGAGATTTTGCATTTCATTCTAACGTTTATATACATTTGATTTTAATCTGAACACTCATTAATTGAATCGGAATTGAGTATTTAATAATTATCTAATATTTAATTTGTACAATTGACTTCAACCTTCCTTGCATATCTTGGCGAATACGTAATCCATTATTATTTATCTAGGTCGTTCTACTTCAATGGCGCTAAAACTTGTTGCTATCACGTGATATCAAACTTCATTCTAACTTTTTTATATATATAATTTTTGTCTGAACACTCATTAATCTAATCAGAATTGACTTTTAAATAATTCATTATATACGAAGTTAGTAGTAAAAAAAAAGTTGCATCGCCTGGAAGGTCCAAAAACAACGATAAAACTGCTATTGACAAAAATGCAATAAATCACTTTGATAGAAGTTTTGTTTTATACTTGGTAATACGCCTGGACTCGACTCGCTATCAATGTTGCATAACTTTACATCCTATAAATAATAACAAGTGATTATCGGTTCAGATCCAAGATATTTTTTGTGTACTTATTCTATTCGGATCCTGCACAAACACACAGTTGTGCATCAATAGAAAAGGTTAATAGATACTCGGCAATGTCTTTCAGAGCCAACAGTAATAAAAATTATTTCACTAGCATAGACAATGCATTCCATTAATCATAAACAATCCTTGGCTCGGAATTGATGAATCGGAACAGGACTGCATTTTCTATAAATCAATGAGCAATGAAATTGTGCATCCAGTTAAAAAAAAAAAAAAAATGGCGTCGTTTATATTTTCCCAACGCGACGAATAATCGATACACTATTTTCAACCCCGAGATCTTCGAGAATATTATTTGAAGTCTTTTTTCGAAGTACGAATTACGTCGTCGAAGGTTCGCGAGCTACAGGGATTATCGGGTACTCGTCGAACGCGCGTACTTTTATGCTCGCGTCCACCGCAGATATACCCATGGCTTGCGCAAATCCATCACGCTAATTGCGCGACAACGACGATGATGATGATGATTACAGTAAAATTGTACATGCCGCGAGAGTTCCGTTCAGTTGCGCGAGGAGTCATTATCTTTCGTAATTTCGACAGAAACTCATTAGCCAGCCGAGAAGGAATGTACCAGACAACGGTGTCCATGTTTTTCGTTTGATAAGTTCGAGTGGGGATCTGCCATTTTGCGGTGAAGCGCGAGACCTTTGCATCGAGAATAATTTTATTATTATTTTTATCTTCGCTAAGACGCGAAGGGAAAAGGTGACAAAAATTAGCGATAAGAACTCCGATGACGAAAATGTTGACGCCTACGAACTGTTCGCTTTGTTTCCATCGTTTTCTTCTCCTAATTATTGGTAAAAATGTTGCCCAATATAAAATGTTGGGATGGGGCGTCCTTACCCACGCTACAGAAATTGCAAATTATATTCACAAAGCTTCTACACCGTATGTATCGACGAATAGCTCGTTAATGATAGGCACTACGCTGTTGGAAATAGGTTTATACGCGTATAATTCGATAATACGTACTTTTTGGATCGTCAATGAGTAACAATATAATGTAAACTCGGATAAGGCGGCAATTCACACGTCCCACTCGGAGCACAGCACAAGTAGAAATGCAACACACAATTGTACAAGATGGCCGCGGGTACGCGTACCCTCCAGTCTCCGAGCTCCTCTCGACGAATCCCGTTACGATAAAAATCCCTTTGCGCCTGCGCCGCGACGCCATTTTCCCTCGGTTTTACTTTATTTCTCCCTCCCCACTTTTCTTCCTTCCTTCTTCGACCATACCGGAAGTCCGGTTCTGCGATCCTGGCGGATGAGATGGAAGATAAATTAATTTCATTTGGCGGCACATGCAAATTTTAGAAATAATTTGATTGATTTAAAGTTGTGCAATATGAATATGAAACAAGTCAACACAACGAGGATTTACTTGAAGAACTACAAAATATTTGAAGAACTAGTAATATAGTCAGAAACCAGAAATGAGTAATGGATAAAGATTAAATTACTGGTAATGGAGACGGTAACTTTACTGGTAAAAATAGAAATCAAACAAAATTACCTATAAATTCGAAGGTTTTTCGAGTTTAAAGAGGCTCAAAGCTTTCGACCGATTCGCAAACGCTACAAACAGTCGTGAGCTTCTGCAGCTAATATTGAAAATCATCGTCAGGAAGTTCACTAAACTGGACTGAAAAAGAAGTTCGAAATATACCCTGTCTGCTGGTGTTGGGTTGGCAACGCTGGTTCCAAGCGTCGAATAAACATCGCCCACCATTACCGTATGCAAGAGTTTGTTGTAAGGTTCAATTATGTTGAATTTATTTAAAGATTAATGAAGAACGCACGGAAATAATAGGTTTACGGTTTAAAGCTCATTCGCGAGAATAATTCCATGTTAAAAAATGTATATCTCAATTTTCCTTTTAACCGGATGTTTGTGGATAAAGTTACGAGGAGTCTGACGAGGGTTCATGTGTTTTCCAATTGTCGCTGTCAGCCGATACAATTTAACCTTACATTTCACTATCGAGAGTTTTACTGAACGTACAATAAAGATATACTTAAGATTGCTCTTAGTTAGATTCAATCGGTGTTTTCGTTTTTAAGGAATATCGCAGCTAATCTGTTGATATTTTTATGAAATTTCAGTGAAAAATGGCACCCAAACGAGGAAAGGTTCAGAAGGAGGAAGTACAGGTGTCCCTGGGACCGCAAGTTCGCGAAGGCGAAATCGTCTTTGGTGTTGCTCACATCTTCGCGAGCTTTAACGACACGTTCGTACACGTCACCGATCTGTCCGGAAGGTAAGAATCTCAGATCAGCTTGTAGCTGATTACATAGACGGATCTTCTACATCCCAAGTTATCAAAAAATGTATCTTCTCGTTTCATCATGAAACATTGTGTTTCAGGGAAACGATTGCCCGTGTTACTGGTGGTATGAAAGTAAAGGCTGATCGCGATGAAGCTTCTCCCTATGCCGCCATGTTGGCTGCCCAGGTATAAACATTTTTTTAAAAACATTTCCATAAATCTCCATAAATCTCCATAATAATAAAGTTTATTTTGGTTGGACGCTCACAGTAATCACAGATACTCGTAGATACTCGTAGATACTCATTCACAGAAAAACACACATACTCACAAAAACTTACAGGCTCACAAAACCCGCAAATATTCACAGATGCTCACAAATATTCACAAATACTCACTGATACTCACATGGATACTTACAGATGTTCAGAGATACTCACTGATACTCAAAGACAATCACACACATACCGTGTCAATATATTTACATACTCATAAATAAAATAACAATTGAGATATAAAAATATTCAGGCATAAAGCTGCTTTGTTGATTGTAAATTGAACCATAAAATATACAATTTGTTAGTTCATACAGAGTACATTAACTCTACAAAATTTTAATTCAAATGCCTTAATATTATTCATCTGTTACATTTAAAATTGTCGGTGCGTTAACAGGATGTTGCAGAAAAGTGCAAGTCCCTTGGAATCACAGCTCTGCACATAAAACTGCGAGCTACCGGTGGTAACAAGACGAAAACTCCGGGACCCGGTGCCCAGTCGGCTCTCCGCGCTCTCGCCCGTTCGAGCATGAAGATCGGCCGCATCGAAGACGTCACACCGATTCCTTCGGACTCGACCCGCAGGAAGGGCGGTCGTCGTGGACGCAGGCTATAAGCTGTTACTCTTACTTTCTGTATTAACATTAATACAGCATTTTATTTAATACTTACATTTTTCGTACCACATTAAAATTTCATCGAAATTTTGACTATATCACAGATCCCTGCGAAATATAAACATTACAGCCATGCGTCAATGTAAATAAAATCAAGTAGAAATATACCGCGCAGTATTATCGCATACTTATAACCCGAGCAATTGATATGTGATGGAACGATCTCCAATAATCCGACTGTACTCATGTGATCGCTCTGCGAGATTAATAACAGTCATAGATATTTACTCGCAAATCGAGCTTAGCAGTGTAGCGACAAATAGCTTCGTCGGGGCTACTCGGAATTGAGTGAATCCATGCAACTGCTCCAATTTCCGACAAACAACAAGCTTCGAATCACCCGAGAAACTCTGATAAGATCTTGCGAGTCTTCGTATCAATCGGTGTCCAGGGTTCCGAGGAACGAATGACCGTACGAATCACAAGTATCGATCAATTTATCGCAACCACAATTTGCAGATAGGCGTCATCTGTTGGTGAGACAGTGCACCACTCCTTCCGTTCGAGCCACTATTCTCTGCGGAATTATTGGTTCTCTGCGGATAATTCGAGAAACCAACGGCTCCTTCGACCAATCCCAAAGCTCCGAAGAGAGCGATAAGCTCGAGGGGAAAATGTCCACGGGCTACGAACCCTTTAGTTCCCTCCCCCACTCTTCTTTCCAGTACAAATTCCAATTTCCCTCCTTCGTTGACTAGCGTGCAGCGCCGATAATAGAGCTAGTATTTCGTGTTGCAAGGTCGCTCTCGAGGCCCGCTCTCTCCCGTAGCATAAGGGTGGGTCTCGCAGCTTCGTGGGAGGGGTCGTCGGCAGCAGCAGCAGCGGCAGTGGCAGTCGGCAGCGGCGCACACGTCTCTCACCGACGCGAAATTCTCTGCGCGTGTTGAGAGGAAGCTCCCGGAGTGTGTAAAACTCGACGATAGAGAGAACGAGCGGGTGAGCGGTCGAGCGTACTCGTGAGAGATAAATATAACGAAGCGAAAGCGTTTAAGCAGCAGTACAGCCGGTGCGCGATAACGAAAAAAACAACATAATCTCTGGGGTAGTACGTGACCGGCGCTTGATCGACGATAATCGGTGCGGGGAGGGCTCAAGAGTCATCGTAAAATCAACTAAAATTCGGTGGATGAATCCTCGTACGAGATAGTCCTTCCCTGATCCCCCTCTCCTCCACATCCCTACCCCCATCTCGTTTTCCCTAAACCCGGCTCACCATAACGAGTCGATCCCCTCCTATAGTTCCTCGCTCGTCGTCGTCGTCGTCGCTGTCGTAGAGTCGTCGCGTATTCCATCGTTTCGCTTCATGGCTGCTGTGGCCGCTAAACGGGGTGGGGGAAAACAAGCCGTTTCGTCCACCTAATAATTCCTTCGACTCAACGAACATTATTATATATGAGGGAATATGTCGAGCCTAAAGATCGGTAAGGATTTTTGTTTGTCAAAAATTGTCGTACTGTTCGTAAAAATTCCTTTGATATATATGTGTACATATACATATATATATATTATATTGTTTTACACGGTTTTCTTTTTTTTTCTTTTTCGTTAGAGATCCTTTCGGGGCCCCCCCTCGAATATCTGACGGGGGGGATCCTTCGATTTTTGCGGCTGACGTTACTCGTTATACTGCCTGCTAATGAGAGTGTAGAGTTATATATATATTTCGTAGTTAAACGCACGCAGCACATCGGTCCACTTCGCGGTAACGCAGTAGTTGAATGCAGAGATTTTTTTTTTATTATTTTTATTGAAGCGTATACGTCGTTAGACCAAGGGCCGAGCGAAAGTGTCGAATGAACGCGCTCGGCTCGTGCGTCACGTTTCTCGGTGACAGGCGACGTGAGGGACCGATCTGCTGCTCGGAACAAAAAAATTCTCGTAGACGTGTATATTCCTCCTAGCTTTCGCAATAAACGTACGTAGATTGTACTTTTATATTTTGTTACACTCCCTCCCTCCCGCTCCCCCTCCCCACCTCCCCCCCACCCGTTGGTCTCTTCACTTAAACAATCTTGCTTTTCCATTGAAAAGTTTAATCGTCATTCGCATATATTTCCTCCTGCTATTCGTTGGAACTGCGACGGAGTCTACGAATCGTTTAGTTGCCTCTCCAAGAACCAGGCTTTCCTGCGTCTAGTCCCGTTTACTTATTTTTATTCATAAGACGCAGGCTTTTGTCTACTCGCATGATCTATGTTTATTCGCACGAGGAAGTTGCAGAGAGACCTGTGATTTCAGAATTTCATTGGCAACGACGGCGCAATAATTGAATTTAATACCTGGCCGACGATGCTAATAGAGCTCGAGCCATTAGTCGACTCGGCTTAATCGCCGCTCTACCCTCATCCTTCGTTCGCAAGTACTTGTCAATGTTAGCTCTCCGGCTTTTATTGCCTCGCTAGGACAGTCCGAATTGTACAATTTTTTATTTCTGAAACTACTTCGTACGCAAGAGATAATTTAATAATTTGTCATTTTGTTTTTTCTCTCCCAAAGTGTTGGTAATGCACTTGCTTGCCCCACCCTTGAGAACGATGGACCCTGAGCCGAGAGATCAGAAGGTGGGCCAGCAGTAAAACAAAAACGAACAAACAAAAAAAAACATACTCAGAGAGAT
>JAPYZC010002888.1:0-13371 GCA_030522665.1 Ichneumoninae sp. A BG-2022a | reverse complement strand
GATAAATTGATAAATTGATAAATTGATAAATTGATAAATTGATAAATTGATAAATTGATGAATTGATGAATTGATGAATTGATGAATTGATGAATTGATAAATTGATAAAATGATAAAATGATCAATTGATAAAATGATAAAATGATAAAATGATGAATTGATAAATTAATTAGAAATGTATAAATTGATAATTAATAAATTAGTAAATGAATTCAGTAAAACCTCGATTATCCGAACTGGGACTTGTTTTATCGGAATTTCTATTATCCGGAGCGTGGCGCAATATTTCGATGTCACTTCACCGTCGAGCGCTACTTTTTTGCAAGGACGATCAAGCTTGTAGCGCGTGTCTATGCATTTACACCGCTCGCATCTTTTTTCCCTCAGTATTCATTAGTTCTCACCCGGAGTCGGCCGCGAGCATATTATTAATAATTCGTTGGTTATTCCGCAACGCGCAGAAATATTCCGATCCGTCGAGGTAATATTTATTTGAGATTAAACAATCGCTTAAATATGTTATTTTTAGTCATCAAATTTCCATTATCCGAAAAATCGTTAATCCGAACTGGGCTCGCCTCCAATTAATTCGGATAATCGAGGTTCTAGTGTGTCTAAATGTATATGCATGGATAATATGCTTTTTTATATGTACATATGTAACAGTGTAATATCGGTGGCTCCCTTTTTCATGTTCAACGTTAATACGTTATTTTTCGTCATCAAATTTCCATTATCAGGATAATCGCCGATCGGAACTGGGCTCGACCCCATTCGATGCGGATAATCGAGGTTCTACTGTACATATGTGTATACATAGATAATATACGTACTACATATGGGGCATTCTACTTTGTGATGTTGTATTATTGTAGAGTGTGAGTACCTGCGATTTTTAAAAAAATGTTATCTGCTCTCATTTTCAAGTTAGCGGATAGGCGTTTTAATATTCGAAATTATTGTAGCTCCGAAACTTTTGGTCGTACGAAAAAACGTCGTGTACAAAAAAGATGTTTTAATATTTTTCAGCAAGTATGACTCTGTACATTTTTTAAAAAATGTTTCAGAATGTTCTTTTATTAGAGTAGAAGAACATGTGTAAATCTCAACATTTGTTGGGATAGCGATCAATTCCCCAATATATTATTTTAAAAAATATAAATATATGAATATGTCCCGCAAAAAAAATGATTATACGCCTGCGGAAATTGAACGCAAACTAAACTCATTTTGAAATTTACACATGTTGTTTCACACTAATGAAAGAACATTCTGTGAAATAAAAAAAAAATGCAGTCATAAATGATGAAAAATAAAAAAAGAAAATTGGTATTTGTTTTTTTAGTTTCTTGTGCATGGAAATTTTTGAAAAAATGTACAAAGACACTTCGTCAAAAATAGCATCTGTTTTGTAGTCGCCGAGTTTGTACGGCCGAAATTTTCTGAGATATAATAATTTTTAATATTAACGCGCTCATCTGTTAACTTGAAAACGAGAGCCGATAAAAATCTGATAAAAATACCGGGTAATCGCACTGTATAATACTATAACAATATATTACTACAACATCAGCTTGATCTAAGAGGATCAACGTTTTGAGCCGTTCGGCTTGACGTGGAATGCCCCATATGCGTGTATTACGGGATATAAACAGGCATCACAGAGACACGGGATAAAACCTCTCGTAAACCGAATCGCGGTGAATGGCGTATAACGAAAAGCGTCAAAGCAAAAATACAAAACCAACGAGTGTGCCGCGATAGCGAATTGAATTGTATTGAGAGGCTCTCGGGGCTTATCCCAACCTGACCAGTGCGGTGGTGCTATGTCCCCGTTACTGCTTCATATGTATGTATACCGTTAAAGTTCTCAATAGACCCGAAGCTCCGGATCGAGCCCTTTTGAATACTTCGATTTCAAGGACCATCGGAAGTGAAAGAAAATAAAAATACCATTGAGCGATGCGCTACCATCGCACGGTAACACAGGTCTGTACACTCGACAATCATTTATTTTCCGCAAAGGTCCAGTTGCAATTTTTTTTTAAGTTTAAAGTTCGGTTTGTTAATAATAATAATATTAATAATAATATAAAGATAATAATATTTGTTAAATTTAGGAGAAAATATTTTTTGGATATTTGCGGTCGGGAAATGTTATTTAAATGTGCAAAGCTCTTTTTATTACCAGTGCGGTGGTGCTATGTTGCTACCACTTCATAAGTAAACTATGAAAGTTCTCAATAGACCCGTGGCTCCGGATCGAGCCCTTTTGAATGCGTCGATTTCAAGGACCACCGGAAGTGAAAGAAAATAATAAAAAATACGATTGAGCGAATGCGCTTCCATCGCACGGTAAAACTGACTTGCACACTCCACAAACATTTCTTTTCCGCAAAGGTCCAATTGTAGTTTTTTTAAAGTACGGTTCGTTAATAATAATATTAATAATAATATGAAAAAATAATAATATTAACGATAATATAAAAATAATAATATTCGTTAAATTTAGGAGAATATATTTTTTGGATATTTGTGGTCGAGGAATGTTATTTAAATGTGCAAGGTTCTTTTTATCAGTGCGGTGGTGCTATGTTGTCGCTACCATTTCATAAGTAAACCGTGAAAGTTCTCAAAGACCCGAAGCTCCGGGTGGAGCCCTTTTGAATGCGTCGATTTCAAGGACCACCGGAAATGAAAGAAAATAATTTTTTAAAGTACGATTGAGCGATGCGCTACCGTCGCACTGTAAAACTGACTTGCACACTCGACAAACATTTTTTTTACGCAAAGGTCCAATTCTAGTTTTTTAAAAGTTTAAAGTACGGTTCGTTGATAATAATATTAATAATAATATGAAAAAATAATAATATTTGTTAAATTTAGGAGAAAATATTTTCTGGATATTTGTGGTCGAGGAATGTTATTTAATTGTGCAAGGTACTTTTTACCAGTGCGGTGGAGCTATGTTGTCGCTATCATTCCATAAGTAAACCATGAAAGTTCTCAAAGACCCGAAGCTCCGGGTTGAGCCCTTTTGAATGCGTCGCTTTCAAGGGCCACCGGAAGTGAAAGAAAATAATAAAAAATACGATTGAGCGAATGCGCTTCCATCGCACTGTAAAACTGATTTGCACACTCCACAAACATTTCTTTTCCGCAAAGGTACAATTCTATTTTTTTTTAGTTTAAAGTACGATCTGTTGATAAAAAATTATAATATTTGTAAAATGAAGGAGAAACACTCTTTAGATATTCGTGATCGAGAAATGTGTTATTTAAAGCTCTTTTTACCAGTGCGGTGGTGCGTTATCTTCGTTACCACTTCATATGTATACCGTTAAAGTTTCCAATAGACGCGAAACTCCGGATCGAGCCCTTTTGAATGCTTCGATTTCGCGGCCCACCGGAAATGAAAGAAAATTAAAATAGATTGAGCGCTGCGCTTCCATCGCACAGTAAAACAGATTTGCACACTCCACAAACATTTCTTTTCCGGAAAGGTCCAATTGCAGTTTTTTTTCGTTCAAAGTACGGTTCGTTAATAATAATAATAACATCTATAATAATATAAAAATAATAATAATATTTATTTATTTATTTACGGGTCATTTTACGTAAGAAATTCAGATAATATAGTGCGTGAAATTAAGTTGAAATTAATAATTTTTATATGTTATTTTATATAATTATTATTAATAATAATTTAAATAATAATAATAGTATTTGTTAAATTTCGGAGAAATATGCTTTGGACATTTGTGGTCGAGAGATGTTATTCAGATGTGCGAAGCTCTGTTTACCGTGCGGTAGAGGTCGGGGGGACTGGAGGGGAGGGGCGGAGTGAAGGCGAAGCGGGCTATTAAGGGGTCGCTATGTACACAAACACAATAGAGGCGGTAAACGAGTCTACGTTTTTAAACAATGAAATAAAGCCGTACTATCTACGAGTAAAGGTACAATATCGGAAGGGCCGGCGAACGGTAGCGGTGGTCGGCGGTTGTAGCCTCTGACCGTATGACTAAAATAATTAATGCATTAAGCCCACCAACGAGAAGCAGCGAAAGCAGCGAGAAGGCGCCCTCCGGAAGATCCTCTTCTCCCTCTGTCAGATTACTCTGCAATCAGACAGTAAAAAAAAGCGCTAGAGCACAGTGCGACTATTTTTTTTTTTATGTTTAGCGGCGAGCGGAGAGAGCCTTAACTACAGCAGCGAGAGAGAAAAATGATAAACATATATTTGCCTTCGGGCTCGAAACGTTAAGCCCCCTTTTGTACTGTCCAATACGACATCGTTACGCTACGGCGATAAAAAAACACCGTTCGTACATTTAACAAACATCTGTTATCCAGACATTTTCCTTTTTTGTTATACACATTTTTTTTCTTGATCATTTTACCATTATGTAAATAAAAAATGTTACATTATTTTTAAAATTTTACCATGGTTTAAAAATAATTTTATCACTTAGAACAAAATTATATTACCATTGTTGTACCGAGAATTATGTTCAATTAATGAAGTAGAATACATTCATGAAGTATATTGGGAAATACTTGCTGGCAAATCCACCGAGTCGCGAAGCGAGAGAGAAAAATGATGATCATATATTTGCCTTCGGGCTCGAAACGTCAAGCCCCCTTTTGTACTGTCCAATACGACATCTTTACGCTAGGGCGATAAAAAAAACCGTTCGTACATTTAACAAACATCTGTTATCCAGACATTTTCCTTTTTTATTATACACATTTTTTTCTTGATAATTTTACCATTATGTAAATAAAAAATGTAGCAATAAAAAAATGTTACATTGTTTTTTTAATTTTACCATGGTTTTAAAAATAATTTTATCATTTCGATAAAAATTATGTTACCATTGTTGTACCGAGAATTATGTTCAATTAATGAAATAGAATAAATTCATCAATTAAATTGGGAAATACTTGCTGGCAAATCCACCGAGTCGCGAAGCGAGAGAGAAAAATGATAAACATATATTTGCCTTCGGGCTCGAAACGTCAAGCCCCCTTTTGTACTGTCCAATACGACATCGTTACGCTAGGGCGATAAAAAAAACCGTTCGTACATTTAACAAACATCTGTTATCCAGACATTTTTCTTTTTTATTCTGTAGATTTTTTTTCTTCATAATTTTACCATTATGTAAATAAAAAATGTAGCAATAAAAAAATGTTACATTATTTTTTAAATTTTACCATTGTTTTAAAAATTAATTTTATCGTTTAAAAAAGAATTATGTTACCATTATTTTTGTAAAAGTAATGTTATCATTGTTGTACCCAGAATTATATTAAACTTATGAAATAGAATAAATTGATCAAGTAAATTGGGCAATACTTGCTGGCAAATCCACGGAGTCGCGAGGCCGGCCCGTGCGGGAATTTGCCGAGTACGTATCAGACGATGCCCGGGTTAATGAACCCAATATTGCACAGACCAATATTAGGGGAGAGCGGGGTAAAATGGCACACCGGGGCAAAACGGGAATTATCCCGTTTTGTCCCATTAGGGACAAAACGCAATTCTCCAAAAAGTTTGGGATGGTGGCGATGGTGGTACGTGGGGCAAAACGGGTTTGAAAATTCGGATGTATCGTTGGGACAAAATGGGGCATACAAAAATTATTGGAAAATGAAGTTTTTACCTCACTGACCCTTTTTGTCCCACTGTGCCATTTTGTCCCGGTCTTTCCTGCAGAGCGAGAATCGGACGATGAACGATTCTCGATGTTGAATTATGGGAAGTGGAACAAATTGCAGACGCATAAATTTGCACCTCGCGGATTGCGATCGTTAAATTGGCAGTCTGAACTCGACCAGAGAACAGAGGTTGGTCTCAAAGGCTCATATTCGAAGGAATCGACGATTGTGATGAAAAATAGTGACGACGAACAAATTCATTGTTTTTCTTCGAATAAACTTGTTGCTTACTTTGTGCAACACAAACTTGAGTTTCAATCTTGCACAGTAAAAAATAAGTTTGTAAAATCGGAATTCGAAATTTCGTAACAATAATTTTGTTAAGTATTATCAATTTCAGTTTGTCACTTATTAATAAGTGACAAACTCATTTGTCACTTATTAATAAGTGACAAACTCATTTGTCACTTATTTATTGTTTATTGACAATTTTCGATTGTACTTCTGTTTGTAAAACTTGAAAATTAAGAATCAAAAAATGTGGACGTTTGTGGAAAATAAGTTGTTGTAAAAAGTAAAAATTTTTTTTTCTGTGTAATTTGTCAACGATCCAAAATACCTTTTAAATTGTGTTCGTTGACCTCGCGTACAGCACCATCATTTTTTGCATAATTTTACCATTTTTTGTTGACATTAATTTAACAAACGGTGTTGAGTCGAAGGTGCGTTTGGTCGACAAACTAAAAATGGCAAAATTAAGAGGAACAAAAAAAATGTGTGGACCCTTGTGGAAAATAAATGTTTGTCGAATCCACAAATCTTTTTTCCGTTGTTTACTGTGTAAACGGTTCGCCGTTATATGGCCAATCGAGTCGAGCTCGGTGTGCGTGGTTCGGCGCGATTCGGAGTCAACGTATCGCTGGCTCTCTCGCGCGTCCTCCGCCCCCGACGATTTCACCCGAAATTTATCGCAGGCGATGTGCTCAAAGCCGCGAATAAAGCCGTCGGAAATCGACGCGGGTGCCTCGAAATTACCAGCGAGCCTCTATAGCTTCGTCGACCCTATGCCAGCGCGATCGATCACAATTTGCTTCTTCGATTATAAACTATAGCTATATCGAATTCATCGGCCACGCCGTGACGTTTATTCGCCGAGGTTTCTTCAGCCATCCTTCCTCCCAACCCACCGTAAACGACTCGGCGTTTTATGGAATGCCAATCACTATCCGCCAGCTCGACGATTACGTCAGCGATGCGAACGATTTTCATGCATTTTTATGCGAAACGATATTTAACTTTTTTTCACGTTTAAGGTAAAGCACCGAAATGGATGGATCGAAAATTTTTGAATTTAAGGAGGGAGTCGCATAAGTTCGACAACAATAAGAGAAAATTGCAAGTACTTCTTGATGGTGTAAAAATCTGAAAAAATCAGGTATCTAAAGGTACTGAGAAGTTAATTTTGCATAATAATAATTGCAAAATGTTATTAAAAAATTCATCAAAAAATTAATTGGTTAACAAATTACCCGGTAACAAAACTTTGCTTTTTACGAAAATGATTCGTTTGTTTTTGTGAATACGTATGAACTTTTCAGATTTTTAAGCAATCGTTGATTTTTAATTTTTTATATAGAACAAAAATCAACGATTACTAACAAATCTGAAAAAATTCATCCGTATTCAGAAAAATAAACGAATCATTTTCATAAAAAAAAAAGTTTTTTTATGAAAAAATTTGTTAATAACATTTTGCAATTATTATTATGCAAAATTAATCTTCTCAGTACCTTTAGTATACATGATTTTTTAGTTGCAATTTTCTCTTATCGTTGTCGAACTTATGCCAAGTCCGCGCGCAGCGAGACTCCCTCCTTAATTTGTTCGAAAATGTCTGTACGCGCTCTAGCGCTCGCAATTTTTTAGCTATCGGGCTAAAAACGCGTATACAAATAGAATATCATCACCTGATGATGGAAAAATACAGACAATTCTTCCTCGTACAGGAGGCTTCGCGAATAAAGGAACATTATGAAAAAGCGAATGAAAATTTCAATTTTCAACTTTTATGAGAATGTGATATAATAATTTCAATTTTCGACTTTTATGAGGAAGCGATATGAAAATTTCAATTTTCGACTCTTGTGAGGAAGCGATATGAAAATTTCAATTTTCATATTTTTCTCAGTGTATCGACGATGCCACTGGCAGGACGAACGACGTTTATTCACGCTTCTATTCATATCCTTGAATGACAATAAATAATTGATCACACTTGGAAAGTTTTCGTTAGCCAATGAACTAAACTTCCAGATGGGATGGATGTCAGCGACCCACGGTTGTATCAATAATTTATATTGATTCGGACACGATCCTTAAACGGCCGCTAACAGGAGTATTTTTACCTTAGAGAGGTATCGTTAAAACGATAATTGAATGAGTAGATCCAACTGAATTAAGTTCAATAATGGCTGAATCGCATTCAGAAGGTCTCGATGCATACATTAAAACGGTTTTCTTTTTCAATCGACAGAACAACCCGTGTATGGAAAATGAAAAAGCGCGTTCGGTGCTGTAAAGATGTCGGAAAATGGGTTTACCTTATACAGACAGAAACGGGAAAACGCTTTTTCGCATTCCGGAACATGCAAAAAACATTTCTAGACCATCCAGATTTGATAGTCGAATGCTTTCTTCGGATTACTTTCTCACCTTGCATACTTCGTATGGAACGAGAAATATACAAAGGCAAAAAACAAGAACGTAACGACGCAATCGATTCGAACAGTCGGTCAATTTAATTTTCCTCGCTTTTTTTTTTTTTCTTTATTTCCAATTTCCCACCTTGCACACTTCGTGTGGAACGAGAAAGATAAAAAGGCAAAAACAAAACCGTAACGGTGCAATCGAGTCGACCAGTCGGTCGATTCAATTTTCTTCGCAATTTAACATTTTTTTTATTTACTTTCCACCGACGAGGATGCGCCTTTGTGAGAGATAAGCACCTTATTCCATCCGAGATTCAGCTCGTCAAAGGGCTGTGGATGATAAGGTCGATAAGGAGCGGAAAGGCGACCCATCGGATGGACCATCCGAAAGAATAGCTTCGAGGTGACACGATATTTGCCCTTTTTCACATTTAAGGATTTGTAGTTAATACGTAGAAGACGCGCAGAAAACTTAGGTGCGATCCGAAGTCTCTTTGAAAATTAGTGTGTTTTCGGACAATCGGACAGAAACGAGAAAACGCCTTTTTTGCATTCCGGAATATGCAAAACGCGTTTCTAGACTGTAATCTGATAGTCGAATATTTTTTGTGGATGACTTTCGATCCTCGCATAGGGGAGAACGTCAAAAATTGCACAATGGGGCAAAATGGCACAGCGGGGGTAAAACTCAGTTTTCCAATAATTTTTGGATTCCCCATTTTATTCCAACGACATGTCGGGATTTTCAACACCGTTTTGCCCCACTTATCATCACCGCCACCATCCAAAAGTTATTGGAAAATTGCTTTTTGTACCATTATCCCGTTTTGCCCTAGTGTCCCATTTTTCCCCACTCTCCCCTACTCCGTATTCGACGAGAAATATGAAAAGGCAAAAAAAATCGTCAAGATGCAATCGATTCGAACAGTCGGTCAATTTAATTTTCCTCGCTATTTTTTTTTTTTTTTTAATAAAAAATGCATACTTCGTATGGGGCGAGATAGACAAAAAGGCAAAAACGTAACAATGCAATCGATTCAACCAGTCAGTCGATTTAATTTAGCTCGCAATTTTTTTAAATTTTTAATTTCCCACCTTGCATACTTCGTACGGGGCGAGAAAGACGAAAAGGCAAAAACAGAAACGTAACGATGAAATCGATTCAACTAGACAGTCAATTTAATTCTGCGCGATATTTTTTTTAATTCAAAATTCCGCACCTTGCATACTTCGTACGAGCCGAGAGAGACAAAAAGGCAAAAACAAAAACGTAACGATGAAATCGATTCAACCAGTCAGTCAATTTAATTTTGCGCGATATTTTTTTTTATTCAAAATTCCGCACCTTGCATACTTCGTACGAACCGAGAGAGACAAAAAGGCAAAAACAAAAACGTAACGATGCAATCGATTCGACCAATCGGACAATTAAATTTTCAACGCTATTTTTAATTATTTCCCACCGACGCTGCGCCTTTGTGAGAGATAAGCGCTCCGTTTCATCCGAGATTCGGTTCGTCAAAGGGTTGCGAACGATAAGGTTGATAAGGAGCGGAAGGACGACCCTTTGGCTGCTCTTCGCCAGTGAAAAGAGAAGAAAGAAGAAAATAAATAAAAAAAAGAACCCCGATCCAGGACAAGGTAAAAGACGGGACGAAAGTCCTGGAAAGCTGTTGCTAAAACCGAGGGCCTTCGCTTGTCCCACCGGAGGGGTTGGGAGGGTCGTGCGCGCGCGGTCCCCGGTTAGGTAGCTTCGCGAGAGAGTGTTCTGCCGAGGACACACTGGGGTATAGCGGTAGTTTGGGTAGAAGCCACGGATTTTAGTGCCAACCCCTTCCCTCAGTTGGCCTACGCTGATCGATGCTCGTCCACGGTAACTTTGTTGTTGCTGCCGGTTGGCATACGGCAGTACGCCGGTGGTTGTGACGGTGCCACTGCCACACCCACGTCATCCTCGCAGCTGCTCCGAATCCCAGAACGATAATAGCGTCCTCGTGTGGGAGAGGCCGGAGGACAGTGGAGGAGAAAGAGATAAGGATTACGCGGTCCTTTGCCACGGATTATATCTTCCTCGGCTCTTGGGGCGATGCGTCACCGCTTCGTCCCAACTCGCCGGCTGCTCGGTCGGCAATGAAAACTGTAATTAATGCCCGGATAGCCAACTGTAGCACGGGCGAGCAAGTGCAATTGCTTGCAGCGGAGCTTTGTTGTTTGCTTGCCATACCCAGATAGTCAACCGTAGAATGAGCAAACAAGGGCAATTACTTGCCACCAAGATTTGTTGCTTGCTTGCCATACTCAGATAGTCAATCTTAGCATAGGCAAACAAGGGCAATGACTTGCCACCAAGCTTTGTTATTCGCTTGCCATACCCAGATAGTCAACCTTAGCACAGGCAAACAAGGACAATGACTTGCCACCAAGCTTTGTTGTTTGCGTACCATACCCAGATAGTCAACCGTAGAATAAGCAAACAAGGGCAATTACTTCCACCAAGCTTTGTTATTTGCTCACCATACCCAGGAGTCAACCGTAGTACAGGCAAACAAGGGCAATGGCTTGCCACCAAGCTTTCCAGTAGTCAACCGTAGAATAAGCAAACAAGGGCAATAACTTGCCACCAAGCTTTGTTGTTTGCTTGCCATACCCAGATAGTCAACCGTAGAATGAGCAAACAAGGGCAATTACTTGCCACCAAGCTTTGTTGCTTGCTTGCCATACTCATATAGTCAACCGTAGCACAGGCAAAAAAGGGCAATGACTTGTTTCAAAGCTTTTTTGTTTGCTTGCCATACCCAGACAGCCAACCCTAGGACAGGCAAACAAGGGCAATGACTTGCCACTAGTCTTTGTTGCTTGCTTGCCATACCCAGTAGTCAACCGTAGTACGGGCAAACAAGGGCAATCACTTGCCACCAAGCGTTGTTGTTTGCTTGCCATACCCAGATAGTCAACCGTAGCACAGGCAAACAAGGGCAATGACCTTTCTCGCTTGCTTGCCATACCCAGATAGTCAACCGCAGCACAGGCGAACAAGGATAATTAATTGCCACGTCTGCCATACGCTGCCTCTTTGCTGGCGGATTGTTGGCAAAATGCTATCTGGGTATCTTTAACTGGGCAGACCACCCGCAACCAAATGCAAATTCTTCCATAAAGCGAATATTTACGCAACTTCATGTAAAAATTTGCTTTTGGTCTCAGACGTCAAGACCGTCAAAAAAATCAATTACAGTTTTTGTTTTTATTGCTGACTGTTATTATTACTGCTGTTAGTCTAAATTTATCGACTGACGCGGCCGCGCCTCGACGCAATGCTTGCCAAATCGATTGTGGAGGTTTGTCGGTCCGTTTGTCATTTAATTCATAATTGTCATTGCGATAATTATTGTCGACCCTGTACGGAGCATCGGAATGCAATCCGGTAACATCAATTTGCTCGGTTCACGACCCGGGTCTAGACAGCGATTACGCTACAAGGACGATAGGATTACGATAAAGTCCTTTACCACGGATTATATCTTCCTCGGCTCTACGAGTGACGCGTCACCGCTTTCTCCCCATTCGCTCCGAGCTCGGTCGGTAATGAAAACTGCAATTAACATTTTTAACCGTGTAGACCATCCGGTGCAGACAAAATGCAAATTCGCTCATGAAGCGAATATCGACGCAGCTTTCATGTAAAAATGTGCTTTTGCTCGCTAATTGTCAACACTATAAAAAAACAAAATCAATTACAGATTTTTATTACCGACTATGGCGTTTCCGACGCTCTTCACCCAGAAAAAAAAATGTTTTGACGGCCATCGTTCATTTGGTTTTAGTAAAATATTTATTTGGTTTAATTAAATATTTATTTAAATTAAATAAATAGTTACTTAACTATTTATTTAATTTGGGGTCGAACCCTGTCGGTCCATATTTGCCGACAAATTGCGACGCACCACGGCGTAATGTTTGCCAAATAGAATGCAGAAGTTTCTCGGTTCATTTTTTTATTTACTTTATATTTGCCATTGCGATAATTATTGTTGACTCTGTGCGGCGTATCGGAATGCAATTCGGTAATATAAATTATTTTCGGTGTACGACCTAGGTCGTGATAACAATTACGCGGTCCTTTAGCACGGATTATATCTTCCTTCGGCTCTTAGGGCGATGCGTCATCGCTTTCTACACATTCGTTCTATTGAGTAATGAAAACTATAATTAAATTTTCAAACCGCGCAGACCATTCGTGACCAAATGCCAATTCGTTCACGAAGCGAGTATCGACTAAGCTTCACGTAAAAATTTGCTTTCGGTCGCAGATGGTCAGCACTATAAAAAAAAAAAATCAATTACCGTTTTTTTATTACCGACTATGGGGTTTCGGACGCTCTTAAAGCTGAGGTTTAAGAGCGAACTCTGATAGGCCACATTTACCGACAAATTCGGACGCACCTCCGCGCCATGTTTGCCCAATGAATTGCAGAAGTTTGTCGGTTTGTTGTTTATTTATTTTATATTTATTATCAATATTTAGTATATTATTATAATTTTAATATTTATTATATTATTATAACCATATATTACAATATATTTTTTATTTATAATAAATAATTATTGTCGACCCTGTACCGAGTATCGGAATACAATTCGGTAACATCGATATTGTCGATGTACGAAATAGGTCTAGATAACGATTACACGATAAGGATTACGCGGTCCTTTGGCACGGATTATATCTGCACCCAGAAAAATAATTTATTTGGCAGCCACCTTTTATTTGGTTTAAGTAAAATGTTTATTTGATTTAAATAAATACTGATTTCATTTAAGTAACTATTTACTGAGTTTAAATAAATGTTTATTTTTATTAAATAAATATTTTACTTAAACCAAATAAACGGTGGCCATCAGAATGTTTTTTTTTTTTTTTTTTTTTTTTTTTTTTTTTTTTTTTTTTTTTTTTTTTTTTTTTTTTTTTTTTTTTTTTTTTTTTTTTTTTTTTTTTTTTTT
>JAPYZC010002887.1:0-21048 GCA_030522665.1 Ichneumoninae sp. A BG-2022a | reverse complement strand
TAACCAATTAATTTTTCGATGAATTTGTTAATAACATTTTGCAATTATTATTATGCAAAATTAATCTTCTCAGTACCTTTAGTATACATGATTTTTTCAGATTTACACCATCAAGAAGTACTTGCAATTTTCTCTTATTGTTGTCGAACTTACGCGAAGTCAGCGCGCGGCGAGACTCGCTCCTTAATGAAATTTATTATGCGCGCAAACGCGGTACCCGAACCAAAGAGAGAGGGAGCGAGATACACAGCTATAGCGAGAACGCAGCAACGAGCGGGTGGACGAAAAGAACATAAACGTTAAGTAAAATGTTTTTCATTATTTTTTTAATAATCGTTTTTTCCGGGAATCCAAAGGTAGCATAAGATATTGACGAGCTTGTGACCCAGTATTATCTGGAGAGTTATATGAAAGATCTTGTATAACTTTCTTCAGATTTGCTACACTGAACGTAGAAACGTAAAGTATGACACTGACGCTTGTAAGATCTAGAACATAAGAATGACCGACGGATTCTGTCAGAATGTCGACGAATACGAAGAAAAAGATTTTTTTACCGTCGTGAAGGTTTTCATGGACAATGTAGAAATTTTCGCGACTGTCAGCTGGGAAGGTACGTTACATCGCATCATCACCAAAATCAGAAGCTTCTGAGCTGGTTGGGATAGCTTATACCATCTGCCGTTGCATCTGCGTGGTTGAAGTCATGTTTTACGACGACCCTCGACTAGTTTCTCGACAATTTGCTTACATAGAATAGCGAATACCAATACTGTGATCTATCAGAATTTGGGACATGTAATTCTCCACGTAGAGATGCGCCATATTTGCCACAAGAAAAGCTATGAATCTTGCGTTTTGTCCAAGGTCGTTCCCTCTGTTAAGAACCTGAATTTATTATATACTTTATCTAACAATTAAGAAGACAATTTATCATAATACGCCATTTTTACCTGCAGTCCTATAATGCTAATGATAAACATGTTACATCCCACCAAGAAAAAGAAACACCACGAGTACATTGTTTCGATGACTTTTGTGTACCTAATCATAGTTGATTTATTAATAACACTGAACCATTCCGCTAGATACATTATCACAACATTCTCACTCGATAGCATCGTTGTGTCCTTTGATGCACGAAACTATATGTTCGAAATCCATGTCCTCTGTATTCGAATTATATGCGATATCACCTGTTTTTGTTGATCTTTCTTTTTGACCGGTTCGCTGTAATTTGTGCCTGCAAATTTTTGTTGATCCATTTCCTTATGTGCGATATTAAACTATTATGAACGACACAGGCAACGCTTATCATGAGATTTAAATGTTTAAATTTGCAAGCTTGTTTGTGAGACTTCTGTTGCATGCAGTTTCGTTCCATATCTAATACCTTAACGGTATAAGTAGTGAATGAACCCACTTGTATCTACATTAGAGCGCATCGATATTGCGTTGCGTGTTTTCAAAAATTAATATACTGAAAAAAAATTTGCGCGCGGGCTGCCGAAGAAAAAAAATGTTTGTTGCAATTCTACTTTCAATTCTTAGAATTCCATATGATACTGAAACAACGACAGCAAGAATTGTACGAATTCAGAGTAGAATTGAAACAACGTTTTTACTTCATTGGCAGCCCGCAAGCAAATTTTACTTGATTCAATGATATTTTTTTTCTGTGTGTACGTTAAATTTATCCGGGAATGAAATTAAATCAGACGGGAAAAGGGCATCAGGATTCCGAGATACACAATGGGACGTGGCATGTTCAGAAGACCAATATTTGTTACGTACCCCACCGCGGCAAACAATCCACAGCCGTGTTGCACAAAAATAATGAGTCTCGTGTCAATGGCGATCATGAAGAAAGCTCCGATAGATGTGCACACGAAACAATGCATACTGATGTAAAAATAATATTTGTGCATATCGAGATTATAATAGTAAACAGGAATTGAAAATTCTCCGGGCTTAGAACTGTTCTTCAGCAAAATGTCCACCATCTTTACTACGACCGGTGAGATCGTGAAGAGAATGGTGGTTGAAACGACCATAACTGTACGTAAAAGTGATAAATCCAAGTAGCTAATCAACTTTTGGGTTACCACGCACCATATTTAAATTACCTGCGTACATCATAGTCATCTTTCTTCCCCGTTCAGCATATTCATGAATAATATTAATTTCTTGCTCCTTACGCCACACCTGCCAATTTTCACGAATATGATTGAACAATATTAATATCTGTGTGTATAAAGTAACTCTTCATTAGTGATATCGATTAATTAGATTGCTCTTGAGTAGATTACGATGTTTTGAAATTTGCAAAATAGTTCTAACTTTCTGTGAGTTCCATATAGAAAACACGGCCTTGACGAGGAGAGATACTTCGAAAATGAATGGTGGAGCACTTTCGAGAAGGAATTCCCAATCGTCACGATATTTCACAAGGGCCATCAGCTGAGGTATGGCTACGCTCGTTGCGATAAAAGACAGAACAGAAAACAAGCCGTATCTAACACGACTACTCTGATACTGCCATTGTCCAATCATGGTCAACAACATTTTATTAGTTCTATAATATCGATGTTGAAATATGTCCATTGTGACTTAACGGCGAATCAACTGTTACTGCTGGTCTTCACGGAGCTGAACCCTCCAAGGGCTTACCCCCACCCGTTTTCCTGTTTCTTTCGTATTATGGGTTCTTATTCTGTATTCTGAACGTGATAGACGTTTAAATTTCCTCTTCTGCTACCCGTCAACGTTGAGTGACAACCATTCGAGGGGTATGCGCTCCAGGCTCTATACACTTTGCTACGTATGAAAACTTAGCAGTACTTCACAAACCATGGACAACACTGCAAAAACTACAAGACCCCGTGTTGGCGTAGATATTCTTCGGGATAATTATTTTCTATGTGGCAGTCGATTGGAGGATAGTTCTACTGCCTCCAGAAGAATAGAGGTATTACGTATCGAATATGAACGTGGAGTGATAGTTACTTCTCAGTGTTTCGTGCCGTACATGTGATCCATTGTATGTAAAAAGCATCCCTCTCGCACAGAAATGTACAGGAGATGCTCTAGCATCAGTAAGGAGACCCAATAAGTAGGGGCAGCAAATTGGGACAGTGGGGCAAAATGGGACAGTGAGGGCAAAACACAATTTCCCAATAATTTTTGGATGCCCCATTTCGAATTTTCAACCCCGTTTTGCCCCATGGACGGTCATTGCCACCATCCAGAAGTTGTTAGAAAATTGCGGTTGGTCTCATAATCCCGGTTTTCCCCGCTGTTCCATTTTGCCCCGCTCTACCCTAAAATCAGACAGTTGTAACGGCCGCAGCCTAACTATTTAACATTTCGACTTTAATATTTATTCGAAGGTATCGATACGGAGCGTTTCCGTTCGATACGCTCTTTAAAGAAGCCCTTAAGGCTATCGCGTATCCGGACCGCCGCGAACGACCACTTATCTACGAGACTTTGCGATTCTTTATACCTTTGTCAAGTGAGCGCGAAGCCCTCAGCTTCACGCCCGCTCCATCAGTTCAGCTCCGACGACCTACCAGTGCGGTACACTCTCCCAAACAATTAACGCTACGACTAATAAGGCCTTATATTATTTATCCGACTTGAAGTTCTCATCGAACATCCTTAGACCTAAGCGGCCACCCGTTACACAGTATACTTTAAGTAAAATGTTGTCAATTCTTTTTTAATAATCATTCTCGTCCAGGAATCAGATATTAGAATAAAGGATTGTCCTAACCCAGTATAATCCGGGCAGTTATGTACAATGTCTTGTATAACTTTCATCAGGTTTTCCTATACCGAACGCAGAAGCGTAAAGTATGACATGGATGCTTGTAAGATCTGGAAATTAAGAATGCCCCATGGATTCTTTCGAAATCTCGACGAACACGGAGAAAAGGTTTCTATACCGTCATAAAGCTTTTGATGGACAAGCTAGAAATTTTCCCGATTGTCAGTTCGCAAGGTACGTTACATCGCATCGTCATCAAAATCAGAAGCTTCTGAGCTCGTTGCGATAGAGCGTACCATTTACCGTTGTGCCTGCACAGAAGAAGTAATTTTTTATGAAGCCCTTCACCGGTTCCTTGACCATTTACTTACACGGCACAGCGAATGTCAATACTGTGATCCATCAGAATTTGGGACATGTAATTCTCCATGTAGAGATGCGTCATATTCGCCACAAGAAAAACTATGAATCTTGTGTTTTCTCCAGGGTCGTTCGCTCTCTTGAGAATCTGAATTTATTTCATATTTTGTCTATCAATTCAGAAGATAACTCATAACAGGTCAAACATTTTACCTGAATTCCTACAACGCTAATGATAAGCATGTTACATCCTACCAAAAAAAAGAAACACCACGAGTAAATTGTCTCGATGAGTGTTGTATACCTAATCACAGTTGATTTATTAATAACATTGAACCGTTACGCTAGATACTTTATCTGAATATTCGTACTCGATAGCATCGTTGTGTCCTTTGATGCACGAAACTATATGTTCGACATCCATGTCCCCTGTGTTCGACGTATACCCGATCTCTTCTGTTTTTATTGATCTTAAATTTTTGGCTGCTCGCTGCAATTTGTGCCTGAAAGTGTTTCCCTAGCAAGTCGATGGACTGCAAACGGACCGAAAAACGGACACGTCCGTTGGGGAACAAAACGGACCGTAAAAAGACAAAACGAACTGTACATTTTTTGTTCAGTCTTTTTTCTGTTGCGGAATCCGAAACGAAAACGGACTGAACGTTTTTTTTCGAAAAATTTGCTTCGGTCCGTTTTCGGTACCCGCAACCGAAAAAGGACTAAGATCGTATTTTCATTCTGTCCTTTCATCAAAAACAGAATTAGAAGCAAAGCCACAAAAAAATGTAAAAACTTAGCCAAAAATATAAATAAAAAACGTTCGGTCCTTCCTCGGTTTCCGCAACCGAAAAAAGACCAATCCAAACGTACGGTCCGTTTTACCGTCTTTGTGGTCCGTTTCGTTCCCCAACGGACGTGTCCGTTTTTTAGCTTTTTCCCTAAAAGCAACCGTCCGTCAACTTGCTAGGGTTGTTGATCCATTCTTATGCGCTATGTTAAAACTATTGTCAACATGGGCGCTGCTTGTTTTCGCTAAATTTAAACGTTACAATTTTCGAGTTCTCTTGCATATAGTAAATACGCTTCTTTCCGTACTCAATACCTGAACGTCATCATCGTGGATCGTATAAGTAGTGGTTGAACCAGCTCGCTTTTACTCGAAAATAGACGTAGGGGAGAGCGGGGCCAAATGGGGCAACGGGTCAAAACGGGGTTTTTGGGCAAAACTAAATTTTCGAATCATTTTTGGATCGGACAAGGTGGCAAAACTGAGCAGAAAAGCCGATAGGGCGAATTTGGGCATCCAAAAATTATTGGAAAATGACGTTTTGCCCCGTTGCCCCATTTTGCCCCGCTCTACCCTACGTATCTACTCGAGGATGAAAGCCAATCAGGCCGACGGAAACGGGGTGTCAGGATTACGAAATACACGATGTACCGCGGAATTTTGTAAAAACAGCAATATTCTTGACGTACCCCACCGCTGCAAATAATCCACAGCCGTGTTGAACAAAGATAATGAGCCTCGAGTCGATGGCGATTGTGACGAAAGCTCCGACAGATACGCACAGGAAACAATGCATACTGATGTAAAAATAATATTTCTGCATATCGAGATTATAATAGTAGACGGGGATTGACAATTCTCCGGGCTTGGAACCGTTTTTCACCGTCATGTCGATTATCTTTGCTACGACCGGTGGGATTGTGAAGAGAATGTTGGTCGTAACAACCATAACTGTACGCAACATTGATAAATCTGCATAGATGCGTAATTCTTTTTGGATACCACTCGTCGTACTTAAATTACCTGTGTACATTATCGTCATCTTTCTTCCCTGTTCGGCGTATTCGTGAATAATCTTAATTTCTTCCTGATGACCCCACGCATTCCAATCGTCGCGGATATGATTGAACAATATCAACATCTGTTCGTATAGAATAACTCTTCATCAGTGATGTCGATTAATTATAGTTTCTCTCGAGCAGGAGTACGATAGTTTTTGGTTATTTGCGAGAAGAAAATCTAACTTTCTGCGAGTTCCATATTGAATAAAAGACCTTGACGATGAGAGCCAATTCGAAAATGAATGGTGAAGCACTTTCGAGAAGGAATTCCCAATCGTCGATGTATTTCACGAAGGCCATCAACTGAGGTAGGCCTAGACTCGCGGTGACGACAACCTGAACAGCAAACAAGCTACATTTGGCACGGGTACTCTGGTACGGCCATTGTCCAATCGTCGTCAATAACATTTTATTCATTCTGTAATATCGATGTTGCCCCCCCCCCCCCCCCCCATGACTTTCGTTGTTTCTCATATTATGAGTTTTTATTCTGTATTCACACCTTGACGGACGTTTAAATCGCTCGTCTTCCACACGTCGGCGTTGAGCGACAGCGATATGAAGGGATGAGAAAAATATATTTTCTATACCTTCCGTGCCACCTACACTTTCCTACGTATGAAAACCTGGACTGCATTCCACGAACCGTAAAAACTCCACCAGTCAATCGAAACGTATGGAATCTACACAGAAAGTTGAGGTGAAGCGAAACGTTGTTTATAATAATCGAAACTGGAACGCGAGACTAACGCGCCGAGAATTCGTTTGACCGGTCTATTATTTTTTTGTCGTAATGATACGAGGGTAATTTAATTGAATTAATCTAATCAATCAATTGATCAGAGTAAGCGAGAGTACAGATTGTAAGTGACTCGCAGCATTGTATTATCAGACTTTGAAGCAAAATAAATGAATGATACTAAAGTTGTTATATACGGTAGAAATAAATACTAAACAGCTGGTCTGAAGGACTCCGGTCGATCCGCGCGATGCGAGACCTATTGCTCCGCTGCAGGATGGAGGGTGGGAGTTAAGCCGCACGGCGGGTTGCCTGCCGAAGGTGCTTCGCGGGCATTTCCGTCTCTGTTTTGCTTTCCTACTTTGTTAATTTTCGCTTTTCGGGTTACGCTTCGCTGCTACATGTTTTTAGTCTTACGCTACCTTCGTTAATTTGTATTTTGCATCATAGCCTCGATTTTCTTTAACATTTATAACGTAATTTACCTTTACCATAACTTTGGTTTACTTTTGTTCACTTGCAATATTATTTTAGTTATTTTCATTGTGCAATTTTGCTGCACTTTTCTCTATATTCGTCGTATCTTTTGCAACATAGTAACCTTGCCCCAGAACACGAATAGACACTCTATCTGTTTATAAACTGGCAATGTACATTGCAAAATTAAATGTACATTGTCAAGGCTTTGGCATTGAAAAGACGTAATATTCTATATATGTATTCATATTCATTGATATTATAAATGTTATATATATTAATTCGTTGGACAAAACTTGGTTCTGTTTTTAATAAATTCGTTCTTGCTACTACTATAAATACTAAACACTGATACCTTGTCTTTTTTTATCACACTTTGCCGCCGAGTATTTCATCGGGCGAACATTTTTATTCCGGCGAATCGACAGTGGCGTAAACAGAGTAGAGTGAAACCATAAGTGATATTGAGAGTAATGAGTAATGAGTTAATGAGGGACGTACCGTATTGGTCACTTCGAGTATGATCAAGTTTCGGTAATTTCCACAGAAGTTTCCTCTTTGGCTTCCTATATAACCCACCTGTGACTTTCATGCCCGTCTGGCGAGGTTGTTAAAGGGTAAAAAAAAACATTACATCTGACACTCGATGGCCGACAAATAGTGCTCTATCGAAGCAATAAGTTGTGCAAAAGTATCGGCTACACGGAAAAATAACCCTCGAAAATGGCCTCACCGGCACCGAAGTCTCCCGAACAGTCGGAGAAGAATCGAAAATACGACAGGCAATTGAGGTATCCCAATCATTTACATTTCATTTTAAGGTTAACAATGAAAAAAAAAAAAATAACAAAAAATTCCCGATTTAGCGGCATAGTTTCGTGAAAAAAGGGTGAAAGAGGAAAAAACAAAAAAAAATTGATGAATTTCCAGTTTCTTGAATTTGGAAACTTCACTGTACAGCGTCGGATGCGCTTGATCCGGTATTACTAAGAATTTCAGATGTTCTTCTCAGGTTATGGGGCGACCATGGACAAGCCTCGCTCGAGGCGGCTCACATCTGCGTCATAAACGCAACCGGACTCGGCACAGAAATTTTGAAGTCTCTCGTACTCCCCGGCATCGGAGCTTTCACCATAGTCGATGGGAAAAAAATTACCCACGAAGACATCGGAGCAAAGTACGCACAAAAGTTTATCGTTACCGTTCTTACTCTCAATAGTTTAAAATCACTCGTCGGTTATCAGCTTTTTTCTAGATCCGGACAGTGTCGGCAAGTCGAGGGCACAAGTCGCAACACAAATGCTGCTGGAGTTGAATCGCGACGTCAGGGGTGACTACATCGACGAGGGACCAGAACAAATACTCTGCAACAGTCCAGAATTTTTCAACAATTTTACAGTAGTCGTAGCCACCGCTTTACCAGAAAAGTATGCAAATGAGATTTTTATTATACAAAAAAACACATTAAAATTAAACTCGACTAAAAAAAGTACTCCGTTCTGGTGCACATTTTGTCCTTCGCCGTTTAAATTATCGAACTTGATCGAAGCAAAAAATATACATCCTGAAAGTGACAAATTTGCGAGTTGCTTTCTGAGAATTTCATTTGTGAGAATGTAAAAAAAAAATGACCAAAATGTTTTTTAATTTTTCAGACCTCTGATAATGCTCTCGAGAAAGTTGTGGGATCTGAACATACCTCTGATAGTTTGTCAGAGCATAGGATTCATCGGTTACATGAGAGTGCAGGTGCGAGAGCACACGATTGTGGAGACTCATCCGGACAACGAGTTGCCGGATCTGCGTCTGGACAGGCCTTTCGAATCGCTGAAGAATCACTTCGACGGCGTCGATCTCGACTCGATGGATCTTAAAGATCACTCTCACACACCGTACGTGGTCGTCCTGTACAAGTATCTCGAAAAATATATCGCCGAGAACGGTGCTGTACCGAAGACGTACAAGGAGAAACAGCATTTGAGAGACCTCATAAGAGCCGGCATGAGACAAGATGAGCACGGAATGCCGGTTGGCGAAGAGAATTTCGAGGAAGCTATAAAAGCCGTCAACACGTCGATAGGAACGACGAGAGTGCCGTCTTCGGTAACGGAAATATTGAACGACGAATGTTGTGTAAATTTAACGGCCAAGGTTGGTTGAAAAAAGTTTTTTTTTTGCAGAGATTTTCAATCGTTTTGAGGACATTTTGATGTTTTTTTTCTTTAGAGCAGTCAGTTTTGGATTGTCGCGAAAGCAGTCAGGGACTTTATGGATAACGAAGGCTCGGGATTGTTGCCGGTGAAAGGGGCGTTACCCGATATGACTGCCGATAGCGAAAAATATATTGCGCTCCAACAGATGTAAGGCATCTATTTATTCGCAAATGCAAACGAGTCCGAATTACCGTTGCACGGTCGATTATATATTTATATAATCGACCGTGCAACGGTAATCGAATCGGAGCTGGGCAAAGTACCAAAAAATACTTAAAGTACAAAGTATCACAAGCACTTTAAATGCCAAGTACTGTTTGTAATTAAAGTATTACTCAAGTAATTATCGCAATTAAGGTACTCTTTGCAAATAGTATTTTATTATATTCCTCTCATGACTCTGAAACTTATGCGAAGTGAACACGATTCGCAAGGACAACCTTAGGTTCGTAGCGTTGAGTATTATCTAAGCTCTAAAAAAGGTGCAAGGTACATAGCACTTGAAATCGTAAAAAAATACTTGTGTACTGCAAGTACGTACTTGAAGCACCAAAGAACTAGCCTGATACAAATTAATTAAATCGTAGAATATGGAGTACAGATATGCAATGTTTTCAGTTATCACAAGCAGGCCGTCGCCGACGTGGAAGCTGTTTGGCGACACACATTGCAATTGTTGCGACAATTGGGTCGACCGTCGGACGCTGTATCGGAAAAAGATGTGAAACTGTTCTGCAGATACGCCGCGGACTTGCACGTCGAACGAGGAACGTCCATAGCGGACGAGTACGATCCAAAGACTATAAATGCCAACGACATTGGTAATACGAAAATCATATACTTTTTTTCTTTCACATTTCATGTATCCAACACGATAGTCGAAATAGATTAATGGATTTTAAAATATTTTTCTTCAGCTCAAAGTCTGGAGAATCCTGACAGCATGCTGGTCTATTACGTGCTGCTGCGAGGGGTCGAGAAATTCCAGGCTGAATATAATTCTTATCCAGGCGAGTTCGACGACCACGTCGAACCGGATATCGTTAAGTTGAAGGTGAGTCCGATCGATTCTGTAAAACCGTAATCGTAACAGACGCTGAATATTAACAGCTTCGAATACTTCAGGCGTGCATATCGAAACTGCTCGGAGAATGGGGCTGCGGTTCCCTGTCGAAGGACGACTACGTTCACGAATTCTGCCGTTTCGGTGGCTGCGAGCTGCACTCGGTTTCCGCTTTCCTGGGAGGTGTCGCTGCTCAGGAGACGATAAAGTTCATAACGAGCCAGTACAAACCGATCCACAACACGTTCATTCACGATGCTGTTACGTCAAACTCCACGACTTTCTTCTTCTGACGAAAAAACAGCCTTTGTTTAGATACTTAAAGAAATGTTTATTTGACTGTGAAGTTCATACGAAATACAAAACCAGCTGATATCGACTGCTAAAACAAGCGTTACATGTACATGTGTGTGTGTGTGTACGTCGAATATTTCATAATTGTCTAAATCGGCTTGATTCGTTCATATCTCGAAAAGTACAAAAGTATTTTCTGCCTTTATTTCCCAGTAAAAACGGTAATCGTTATCTGGGTTACCTTAAGTTAATGCGGAATCGACGCTCGCTTTTTGACGTCGTGAAAATTCATTTACGACGAGTCCCAAGATTCGCGGTTTATGAAAGTAATGAGAAGTTAAATCGCGGAATACGTTTGATAGGTGGAGGACGTTACTATCGTCGACCCCGACCTCGTCCGCGTCCACCTCGGCCTCCGCGCGCTCCACGCCCACCGCGGCCTCGTCCACGAGCGGCTCCTGAAAACGATTGAGTCTCCATTAAATTAAATTAAATTAAATCCGCATATCGTACGCGTCTGGAAATTTGCAGTCCCGAAACTTCAAACTTTTATTTTTCAAAGGAAACATGTTTTTTTTCAATAGTAAAAACTATTTTCAGCAAACATTTTTTTCAACCTCTAACGAAGCTTTATTCGCTTATAGTCAATTTTTTAACAAACATTACCAAACTTGTTAATGTTTGTAAAATGTCTCGCTCCAACTTATTTAATCAAAGTTAATATTTTCTTATTCAACAGTAAAAGTTATTTTCACCAACATTTTTTTTAGTCTCCAATGAAGCTTCTTTCGCTTTAAGGTAAATTTTTTTTTGGTTTACTTACAAATTATTGGATCATTTTTATTTTTTATTTCTACGCACCTCTAGCAGCTTCCTTCTTCTTGGCTTTGGCTTTGGGTGTGTCGTCGATGAGTAACGTTTCCAGCGGGAGAGGATCTGGAAGTATGTAGTACCTTATGTTGTTTCCACGCAAGCTCAGTGTGTCCAGCTGCACGGGATCGCGGTTCTTTATCGTCATTTTTACGGTTTTCAGATGGGTGTTCATCGCCACGTCGACACCTGTCGAAATAGAAAAGTTTTACGTTCGGCCAGTTTCCAGTCCCCCCTAAATTCTAAGTCGGCAACGTATCAGTTGCGTTTGCAAACAAACGGCGGTGAGGTTATGTGAACGAACCTGTGATCGTTCCCTGTACTTGAGTACCGTTTTTCAATTCTATCGTAACGGTCTCATGACTGAGCTTCATAAGAAACCTAAAAAAAATAAAAAGCAAGCACAAATGTAGGAGAGTTTCAGCGATGAAATTTATCGACGCCTACGAATCGAGCGGCTTCGGGACGAATAGGTTATAGCGTCCGTGATTGTCGTGTAATTTATCGACGGGCACACGTAAATACGCGTCTCCGCAGGCACACGATAAATAGACCAAAACCCGATGCGACTTCGCCGCTATAAGTACCTCACTAGCTTCATGATGTTAATGGATTATGTATTTTTGTATAATTATCTTGTACACCGGCAAACTTTCATAGCTTGGAAACCTTTTTTTTTTTCTTGTACGTAAAAATTAGGTCTCCCGCGCAACTCTGCCACCCGATGAAAATGGCGCTCGCGAAGCGCCAACGCGAACGCTCTTTCTGTTTGCCGCTGTTATTCGTGTTCGAACGCGTTTCGCATTGTGGCGCTTGGGGAAAGGCGGTTGATCTTTTGGTACGCGGTAGCTTCAGTGTTATTTCCTTATATGTTATTTATTTTTTATTTAAATTATTTTGACGCGTTTCTTCTTTTACAACCTGTTTATCGTAAATCCAAATTTGGAGCTGGGAATAATCAATTATATAATGACAAATAATAATAACAACAATAATTTAAGATGAAGTTTACAGAAGTCACAGAAATTTATTTACATTCAAACGCACTCGTAAATAGCTCATGCGGTAGATTCAATGTTATTTTCTTATATTTTATTTCATTTTGTAATTTAATTTATTTTGACGCATTTTCCCTTTGCAACCTGTTTACCTGTTTAAAAAAACCTCCCATGCGCATCCGCTTCCCGGTTAATTGGGGTTCTACTGTATACAGTTTTCGATAGACGGAATTTTATTATAGATGTAGCCCGAGTGAGATTCCGAAACAGTAACATAATTGAAAACGAACAAACTACTCGAATCGTTAATCGACGAAATGAAAAAAAAAAAATTCGAATGTAGGCGGGCTGCATTTGTATCGAGCCAGCCGACGCCAGCGCCACGCGCGGACGACAGCGCGATACAGTTCCAACGGTCGAGTCTCGTAGTTTCCCCCGGCAGGGTATCGTCGATTTCGCAGCGCTCTCGCCCGGCCTGGCCAGTTCTCTCTCTACCTCCTCACACTTCGCGGAATGAAATTCCAATATGGCAACCGTAGTAATGTCTGCACGAGTCAGTGTGTCGGAAATGTTTTGAATTCGTTGACTAATCGCGACGACCGGTCGACGTTGCGCTCATAGGTTAGTAACGTCGAGGAACTAAACTGTGGATTATTGTCACAGTCGCAAGGCCCCCACCACATCTGCATCAAGTACGTGTTGTTGTCGGTGATACTCGCGGTCACAATCATCTCCCGAATAAAATTCGCGATTTTTTTTTTCGTCGCCAATTTTATATTTTAAAAAATGGCAAAAGTACCTAAATATATTTTTTTTTAAATATCCAAACAAATCTACGCGATCTCAGCTCGAAGTTGACGAGAGCCGAGATGAAAAGTGCGAATGTACCGCGGAGCTCCGGGTTAAGATTTGCCAGCTTAAACTGTTGAAAAAAAACACACATTTTTCATCTCTCGAACAAAAAAAAAACCTGCAAGTTGAAAGAAGGTCCGCGCTTTGACGTTATAGAAAACAGAGTCGCGATCGAAGCGAGCGACCGGTCCGCGTGTTTCTTTTCTCTTCCGCGTATCTCTCGTCGTTCCCTTGGGATGTAAAATATCATGATCGGTAGACGAAGTAGCGCGAACTGGTGAAGTAATCCAGTTGCGTCACTGACCAGACCGGTGACGTACGGTATTCTAAATTTCCGTTCGCACTCGTTAGTGTTTTTTTTTCTCTCTCAAGATCTGTCCGAAAACATAGGTAAACGTCCCAGCGACCGAAAATGTTCCGGACGAAGCGTACCCGCGAGAGATACGGAAATACGATTCTTTTTCATGCACGTCCGGCCACTCGCAATTTTGCGTTATAACAGGCGTCTCGTAAACACTAGTAATTAATTCGCTCGGAGCTCGGCGACGCTTTTCCGGTGCTTCGGGTGCTTCGGGCTTGAGTTCGCACTCGACGGTAAACAGCCTCGTGTCTCTGCGTGTCCTTTTAGTGTTAATATTTTGCATGAACTTGAATAGCCACACGGGAGAGCGAATGAGGCGTGGAGCGAATCGAGCGTGTGACGCGCGAAGTGTGTCTCTCTTTTATTTCTGTATACACAAGTTACGGGCACATGTGTGGCTGGGTTGTATGTTTGTGTGCGTGGGCGCCTCCGAGCTGGGATGCGTGCGGGAGATTATTTATGAATGTGTGTGGGAGAGAACGAGAGTGTGTGTGTGTGTTTGTGTTAAAAGTGATTTAACGTCAAGAGAAACGTCCCTCGTGAAGACAACCCTCGCGGGAGTTATTCTTCCTGGATGAAGGGAATCTCCGCACGTCGTCCGTCCGGCTTCGGGCGAAGATTTTCCTAGACGCACTGTCCGACCAATCGCCCCGACCCTCCGGTAAGTCGACGTGATCTTTGTCGTTGATATTATTTATTAATCTATAGACTCTTCCGAGCAATTTTCGAGTTTGGCTCGTATTGGGAGAAAAATAAATGCAGGTTGATCCCATAAGACATGCACAAATCCTTGCGAAATATGATTTACTCTTTTTTTTGGGACATAGTTTTATTTTGAGTGATTCATGGAAAATGTTTTTTTTTTTTTTTTTGGTTTCTTTGTGCGTGCGTTTTTGTCGCATGTTTTTAGGGCAGTGAAAATAAAACATATTCTACGAACGCAAAATTAGGGTTGATTAAAAAAGATTAATTACGGCGGTGACTAAAAGTTTACAAGTTTAACGTGCCGTGCGGGACGACCTTTGTTGTACCGAAAGTCGTGCGTGAAAATCCTGCGCAAAATGTGTATAGACCTGACCGATACATATGTATATGTATATAGATATGTATATATATGCGGAGATATACATAGATCCGGTGACCTTTTCACAGGTCACGTGCTTGAAACGCACCCGGTATTTTTTTCTTACAAGGGATATTCCCGTATCGCGTGGACGGATTTTTTTTATTTCGTTGCTCACGAGTGGCCGAGGGATCAGCTGAGCGGACCGAGCTGGGAATTCGCTGTCCGTTCTTCCGTCGCTCGGTCGAAAAATAATTCTCTCGGCGTGAGAGGCGAAAGTTTTGCTTTTTTTTTTCTCTGACTTAAGAAAACCCCGTGGTCTTTGCAAATTCTATACATGTTTTTATCAAATGGGTTATGGTGCGAAATTGCGGACAGAATGAAAAAGAAATCTGCCGAGATGCGCATTTGATGCACATTTTTCCATGTAAAAAACAAGAAAAATCAAAACAAAGATAAAAATCTGCAAAAAAAAATCACACGTATTCCGAAAAACGAACGAATCATTTTTATTAAAAATAAAGTTGAGTTACCACATATTTTGATGAACAATTTTTTTTTTCAACAATTTGTTAATAATATTTTGAAATTATGATTATGCAAAATGAATCTTATCAGTGCCTATAATGAGTATGATTTTTTTCAGATTTTTATAACATTGGGAAGTGTTTGCAATTCTTGCCCGAATTTTTCGAATTTAGGCAAAATGAACACCAGTCGCTCCAACCTCCTTAACTCGTGGGATTGCAACACTCGCCTACGGCGCGTGCTACAAAATCACGCATCAGAAAAAGTTTTTTCGCAATAGTATCGTAATGTACTAATATTATATGACCTATAGTACGAAACGGGCAAGTTGCTTAAAACGGACCGGGGCGAAGGATTACATAGTGGGATCTGAGATCACGATGGCGTATTTTGTAAATGCTTTTGCAAAAAAAAGGAACGCCCATTGTGATTTTAGTCACGCGATATGCGTGCGATTGGTGTGTAGGTTAACGCGTGCGTACGAACGATCGCGAACGTGAGCGAGACTCACGCGTGTAACGTCCGATTCGGCCGATAAAGCGTTCGATTATTATTCCTCCGTCGATGGCTTTGACGCACACTCCATATAAGTGGGGTAAACGATGGATGTTTAAAATAACGCCGTTCTATATGTAGATTACACTGTGCGTTACTAAGCTCCGCGTGGCTACGCGGAAAATTTCAGTTGATCTATAAAAAAAAAAAAATCACGCGTTAATTTTAATAGAAGTGTCTTTTCTATCCTAAAAGCAAAACGTTTTTTCCGATTTTTTCACACTCTAAATTATTGTCTCTCTTGCAAAAAATTCCGACAATACAAATGTTTTTTTTTTTATTTCAAAAGCAAAATAACAAAATTCTACGAAAATGTGCGTGAAAATAAAAGAGTTTCGAATTTTTACATAATTCGGTCCATAATCCCTCCGGGCGTGAAGCTACTATAAATTTAATTAATTTTTTTTTTCACCAAAAAGTAATTGACAATCCGATCACACTTTAATTAAACGAAAAGTTTATTTCTGGAGTAGATCGAAGCCGCAAAATTTTTTTCCTCCCTCGATAAATCGTTAATATTAAACCCGCGCTAAACCGTTGTCGATACTATACACATTCCGTCGTTTATATAAGTGCGGCACGTGTGTAAAAAAAATCAAATAAAAAAATATATATATATATATGTATGCGCTGCGTATCCGAAACCTATAGTCCATCGAGGTATCTGCATAGGCAGAGCCGGAATTCCATGCAGAATATAGCAAGGGGGGTGAGCGAGAGACAGAGGCACCCGAACGGCGAGAGATTGGTCGAGTAGCGACCGCGTAGCGCGCGATACGATTCTCTCTTGCCCCTATATCTACATCCTGCTAATTATCACTTTAATCAACGCCTTTGTGCACTCAGGGTCGTTACAGATATCAAAAGCCGCACGACTCGACAATAATAAAAATAACAATATCAGTAATAACAATGATAACAATGGTTACAATGATTACAGTGAATACAACGATGACAATGATTACAATGATTACAATGATTACAACGATTACAATGATTACAAAGATTACAACGATTACAACGATTACAACGATTACAATGATTACAAAGATTGCAATGATTACAATGATTACAATGATTACAAAGATTACAATGATTACAAAGATTACAATGATTACAATGAATTACAATGATTACAAAGATAACAACGATTACAATGATTACAATAATTACAACGATAGCATATCCTTCGTTACGAGTGATAATTAAATCGATTTACTATAGAGCTATCAGAGAGAAAATTAGTACCTGTTGTTTACATAATAACTTCTATATTTTAGAATATCTATACTACTGTTAAACGTGTAGTATATTATTCGTACAAAGGGACTTCGCCCGTCAAAATAAATAAATAAACAAATAAATAATGATAACAATGATAACAATAATATGATGTTTGTATTTCAATATCGAATTGTATACCGACAATTTCGATTTGCGTCGGAGTAGGTTTGTTTTTTTTTTCTCCGGTATCTCGTATCCTTTGATATATCGGTGACGCTCGTGATACACCGATTACCTCGTTTGTGTATTAATACCTTCCTGTCTCCGTTAATAATTATTGTTCCCCGTCGATGGTATCGCGGCCGAGCGATCGGTCGGTCATCGTTTCGAGGACGCAATCGGTCGTTTGTTTGCGTCGGTATTAACGTCACTCGTGCGGGGGACGCAATGTGAAATGTTAATTTTTCGCTATATGCACGCACCGGCGGTAGAATAACGATTTAACGAGACCGAAGCACCTACGCTTCGATAACCTCGTCACGTTGCCGCTTACGGAGAAACCAAAGACGTCATAATCGTTCCGTCGTCACCGTCGCGTTTACATATATGTATACGTATGTATATATGCAGCGAGACACTCGCATAATAGCCGACACACTATGTCCCGGTAATCGGATCCGGCGAGGTGTAACTAACGTTGTTCCGCTCCGCGGACGTTTAAATCTATACACTTGCGTACACGGCACTCTCTGTGCACACCGAGCGAGCGCCTCTCCGTCGGCTCTTCGATGTTCAACTTGGAAGTAATCGGCGATGGGCTTGCGTTCCCTGTGTATAGCGAGACGCTAGCGTCGCCGGCGTTTCGACGTTTACACAGTACGCGTCTACAGTAGAAACTCGATTGTCGGAACTCTTGCGTTATCCGAACTGCCACTTCCTTCAGACGAGATCGCTTTTCGATAACATTTTATCGTCGGGCGCTACTTTGTTCAGATCGAGCTTCTATCGCGCGTCTTTAAGAATGCAGCATACATACAATCAGATTTTTTTTTTTTTTTTTTTTTTTTGGCGACCACTATTTATTTGGTTTAAGTAAAATATTTATTTGATTTAAATAAATATTTGTTCGAAACAAGTGAATAGTTACTTGAATGAAATACATGTTTATTTAAAACAAATAAATATTTTACTTAAATCAAATAAACGGTGGCCGTTAGATACATTTTTTTTTCTGTTTGTAAGTTCCCAACCTAAAGGTTAATTCGATCAAAACTTCAGTAGTTTGCGATATGCGAAAAAACTGAAATACATCGGCCGTATTAATTATGTCAAGACCTTTCGTTTGCATAATAATAGTAAAAACTCATTTCAGATTTTTGTTGTATTTTCAGTTTTTAATATTTTTTATTCCGCATCGAACGTCTTATTTTATTTTAATACCACGATTCGTTTGAATTATCCGAGTATGATCAAAATTTGATCAATTTACAAAGTGTTCGAGCCGTCCAGTTAGCTTTTTAATTATCTGCGTATAATACAGACGCAAATGCAATTGAGAGACAGAGTATACTAAATTCACCATGTAGATATTTTTTTTATTCAGTTTTCATAGAAAACAAAAAAAATCTTCACAGAGGAAGCTTCGTTTTAGAGAAGATTTTTTTCGCTATTATTCACGTGTAAATATTTCGAGAATGCCGCAGTTTAAAATGTAATTTGAATGAAACAATGTTTTAAAAGAATGCTTTAAAAAGCAATTATCGGGATAAAAAAAAAATTGATATTGTTTTTATTGTTTTTTTTCCTCAGCTTCCCTCGACAGGATAATTAGCGATACTTTATGTGGAACGGGGAGCGATTAGACTCTTCCGCCACGATTAAACGCTCGGGCGGCGACAATGGAGGAGAGAAACTCGAGCGGGTCGAGGAGGTTTGTTATTCTTCAATTTCCGTCTCCTCAAGGTCAGGCTCGGCCCGGTCGTGCGTTCTCGTATTTTCGTTTCATCTCGGATTTCAGTTTCGTCCGTGATTCGATAAAAGTTTAATTCACGGAGTCTCGAACTCGATTCGACTGCGAACACTCCCTCGTCATTCTTAATCTCACGTATTTTCGTCGCCCGACGCGCCCCAACTTCCATCCGTTGATTCCTCGACAGGAAAACTCGCTAATTCAATCTTCGACAAAGTACTCGCCGATGAAGCCAAATTCTTCGTTCGGCGAATTTTAACTTCGCTCCCGGAGATCTTATTATCGATTGTAAAGTCGTTTCGTGATCATATTTCATTCTGCTCGAAACCTTCGGCTCCGTTATCCAATCGGAGGACACGAAAATGACTAAACGTAAGAGGCAAAAAAAAATCAGAAAAAAGGATCCATCGAAAAAATCATTGTTTTTTTATATTTTGAGTTTTTTTATACTTAAAAATATTTTTTATTCAGCATCGAACGTTTCATTTTACACGTTATGAATTATATGAGAATGATCAAAATTAGTTCGCTGGAAAAAAATGTTCGAGCCGCCCAGTTCGTTTTTCAATTATCTCGATATCTTAAAAAAATAAAAAGAAAGCATCTATCGACAAACTCAAATCAATATTTTTTTTCTGTGTTTTCGTTCATTTCAATTTTTTTTTGTATTATCAGTTTTTAGTATTTTTTTATTCCGCATCGAACGTTTCATTTTATTTCAATATCGCGACACGTTACGGAATTATATGAGAATGATCAAAATTAGTTCGCTGGAAAAAAATGTTCGAGCCGCCCAGTTCGTTTTTCAATTATCTCGATATCTTAAAAAATAAAAAGAAAGCATCTATCGAAAAACTCATATCAATATTTCAAAAAAAATAGTTTCACTCATTTACATTTTTTTTGTTTTATCAGTTTTTAGTATTTTTTATTCCGCATCGAACGTTTCACTTAGTTTCAATATCGCGACACGCTTGAATTATCTGAGTGTGACAAAAATTGGTTGGCTTTAAAAAATGTCCGAGCCGTCCAGTTAGTTTTTCAATGATATCGAAATGTACAAAAAAAAAATAATCTTTCAGACGAGCGCATGTAATATTTTCCCCTCCGGAAATATCACCGAGTATATATTTGGCAAGTTACGAGAAACGCGGTAGTTTGAGCGAGGGAGGGACGAAAGTTGGCGTATAAGAAAGACAAGTCAGCCCGATAAAGCGATAACGCTTCGTTGCATTAATAGGGCACTATCGACGGTGCTTCGGTCTTTTCCCGGAGTTACGTCTGCTTCCTCCGAACTTGGTCGGGCGGCATCCAGCACGAGCTGGAGTGCGGCGCTGAGATTCCACCGGTCGTGGAACATCGCAGACAATCTCGGGGTTCCCCCTGTTCCATATATCCGAACACGTTTTATTAAGGGACGGATCCATGAATCTCCCGCTTTATCGCATCCGTATACGGCGATGGAACCTCCGAATTAATGTGGGGTCAGGAATTCCCAGTTCCCGAGGCACGGAATATTCAGCCCGGAGATAAATTTTCATACAGCCCAAACAGTGTTGTATTGACCCAATCAGCCAAACTTCAACACCGTGGATAAAGTTCGCCTCTCGTGTCCCAAAAACGTTTGGCGCAGTTCGCAGAGTTTAATCGTGAAAATTATACAGGGTTATCTCTCATCGTTGTCGTTCTATCACAAAGCACGTGAAGCTGGGTCGGTAACCATTTTTTACCGGTCGGCACCTGAAAGCTAAAAACTTTCTGAAAACAAAAAAAGGTCGAGGCTGTCTGTAGAGTTCAATTGTGGAAATTATATCGTCTTATTTCCTATCGTTGTCATTCTATCACGAAGCACCTGAAACTCGTTC
>JAPYZC010002886.1:0-13379 GCA_030522665.1 Ichneumoninae sp. A BG-2022a | reverse complement strand
TTGTTCACGGGCATAGCCCATTTCCAGGACGATATTGAAATATTGTCCAAAAATAATATTGACAATGGAAGTGGATTTAGGCTATTTGAAGTCCTGCCCTATTATAAAAACTCAGTACAGAATATAAAGATAAAGATGATCGTGATTAAAAAAAAATAAAGAAAATAAAAAAAGTTAGTAATCGGAAGTATGCCTAGAAAATACATATTAATAAAAATTTGGCTTATTCGATCAGAAAATGTTTACATTAAAAAATATTGCTTTACCAACTTTTTTATTTTAAATTTTTTCTCGACTCTCACAATACATTTCGCTCCGCATGAAAGTGACGGGATTCGTAAGTCACGCACACGATGCAAAATAAATAAACAAATACTTGAAGTTTTTGCACAAAAGCGGTGAAATTCGTCGAGTACACGATGGTGAGCGTGATACCTGAATATATGATCGCCTTTTGGAAAGAGGACACGTGAAACTGGCATTTCATTTTGCCATGAAAAGAAAAAAAAAAAAAAATGGTAATGATCGCTTTTTTGGAAAGTGGACACGTGAAGCTGGCAGTTCACTATGACATACAAAAAAAAAAAAAAATTGGCATACCAATTTTTTTTTCTTGCCTCTCACGATACAATTCCCTCCGCAGGAGAGTGACGGAATTCGTCGGTCTCCCACTCGAAACAAAAATAAATAAACAAAATAGTTGACGAATAGGTGACGCGGGACCTCACACGTGGAAGTCGCATATACAAGGTATCCGAGTGACGTGACAACGGTCCAGGGATAATCGATTTCTCGAGAGGTACACTCGTCCGCGTCTCGCAGAGGAGAGCCGGCGACTCTCGGAGGAGGACGAGCGGGACCCGCCGGCCGATCGGGCGAGCGATTGATTTATCGACGGAATTACGCGCGAGTGATAATCGATCCTCGTTTTACGACTCGCTCGCGTCAACCCGTCTCGGTGCAATTACGGTACGGCTGCCTCGAATAACCCGGCGCACTTTGGCGAGCTTACCAAACAACCCATATGTGTGTGTATATAGATATATGGTACATAGGCGTATAAAAACCATCGCCTCTCGTAGCGGGACGAGTGGGAACAGCGCGGAGTGAATTCTTTTTCTATCGGCAGGGACTCGCCGGACGTTTAGCGTCAAGAGGATCGTGACGACGAAGAGTACGGGCGACCTATGTCTACCGCACACATGCCAGGGACTCCGCCTGCTGCCGTCGCAATCATTATTCCCCGCTTCCCATACCACCCCGAGTGAACGAACGAACCCATTTGAGTGTTGCCGTGTGTGTGTGTGTACACAGGTGCTATTCAACGTTTGTGACTACTATAGTATTTATGAGCCGGGCGCGGCGATAAATTTGCATTCAAATTCCCGCGCGGCACCGCCATATACTTCCTGGACTCCGCGCCACTCACCCATCCAGCTCATATCGCATAGTTTCCCCCCTTTAATATACTACGTTACTCTCTATAGTGAAATTGTTACTTCCCTACCGGAAAGTTCAGACACGGAGGTAGACGTATAGCAGCAGTAGAGTTATACCTCGAAGTCTACGGACAATTTTAGCTCCAAGCTAAACTCCTCCACCCTCTTCCTGCTACGAGACTCGACGCTATTCTCATCGTTGCGGGAGACTTTAGATTAATTTCTGCGGCCTCTTGGACTCACTGATAATCGTCGCGGCCGAGTCAAGGTAGTTGCGAATAGTGTTCACTTTGCATATATTTCAGGGAAAGGAGAGGGAATTGTAAACACTTGTCGATGGTATAAAAATCTGAAAAAAAGTCAAGCGTATTCAGAAAAGTGAACGAAGCATCTTCATTTTAAAAAAGTTAGGTTTCCGGGAGATTTGATGAACAATTTTATTTTTCATAAATTTGTTGATAACAGTTTGGAATTATTATTATGCAAAATTAATAATTTCAGCATCTTTAATATGCTTGATTTTTTTCAGAGCTTTTTTATACCATCCGGAAGTGTTTGCAATTCCCTCTCATTTCCTACGATTACCTTACTTCCTACGACTATCTTAATCTCGCTCAAGAGGAATTTCTTCGAAGAAAAATTGTTCTGTTTATCTAACGAAGTCCGGCTGGCGGTTGCATCCCAGCACTGGCACGAGATCGCCAGTGCTGCAAAAAGCACAGTAAAAAAAAGTTTGATGTCACAAGATAGCTCGTCCCTACATTAAGTAGGTATTAATTTAGTTGCGATAAAAGTCTTGCTATGCCAACAAACTTTTTTTTCCCTGGCGTTTCTTCGAAATCCTGAACCTACCCAACGTGTACACGCAATGTATATGTACGGCCGAAGGGAGAAGAAAGAGAATGAGAGAGACGAGAGTAGAACCGTAGCGTTGACCGTCGGGAAAATTTCCGTTGCTCGGAGCTTCCGGGCGTCGCGCGGGGTGGCAGAAGAAGCGCGTCGTCGCCGTGTTAGCGGTTAACGGTACCTTCCGGTATCCCCGGGACTCCGAGGACTGGGGACTCTTTGGAGAGTCTCCCGTGCGGAGCTCGAACCCGACGCTATGTCTAATTGCACTTTTACAAGATTCTCCAGCAGACCCGACCGTACCAGCGCCGATCTTGCCACGGGGAATTCTTTGGTACACTTTCGCAAAAGAAATCCCCTGGTAATTATTGTTCTCGTCCGGTTCGTCGGCGCTCCGCGTGCGTGGACGGAGACGGAGAAAACACACGGAAAATAGAAACCACTCGGCGGCAGATGGAGTTTCTGCGGGATGTAAGTGGCCGTCGCTATCGAGACGAATTACTCAGCAGTGCGCCGTGAGTACGGACCAGAAAGAGCCGGACTACGGTCGTTGGAGCGGCGAACGTTGTACTGGAAGATGCCAGTCTTCTCATCGGTTCTCAAAGAGTCCGCGAGAGCGTTGGATATCTTTATGCGTCCCCCCGGTTACCGGCTAACGACCGTGTTTCCATCGCACACTCGGGCCCCGGCTTATTCACGCAGGAATTTTCTGCTCGTCGGGTGATCCGGCTTAGAATCACCGCGGGAGGAAGAAAGCGCGCGCGCGCGCTGCAGAAACGTCGGGCAGGCATCGGGCATCGGCTTGTTCGTCGGCAAAAGGCTTACGGTCCCCGCCGTTACATATGCGCCGGAGTGCACCGGGGTATGGACTATAAAGAGAAGTCCTCCGCGCAGCGAAAAGCCGACCGTGTTTGCGGCGGCGGCGGTGGCGGCGTGCGAGTGAGGAACGAACACGCACGACAAGCAAATTGCACGTTAGGCGAAAGAAGAAATCGCTACTTCCACGTACGCCCTTGCGCGCGGCGCGAGTCCAGTCCCCGCGGGGGTTGGCTCCGTCCTTCTTCAGCCTTCGTCCACTGGCGCTCGCCGTTTCGCCGGCCGTCGACGCTCGTCGGTCGTACTCCGGTGAACGCCGCCCGTACTAATACAGAGTATGTACCAACTACGTTATACCTACGCATACATTATGTCGTCAATGCCGCGGAGATTGGAGTACCGAGCTCTGCCGTTGACTGTGTGGTTGCCTCCTTGCTTGCTTGGCTTGCTTGGCCTGCTTGCTTGTCTGCCAGCACACCGTTGTCGAGAGCTGTTCGAGCAACCAGCAGCAACCCAACGGCGCACGGTGCACCCTGGCAGACCAGCGGAACCAGATAGAAGGGGCGTGCGGCTCTTTTGCCGTCCGCGGCGTAACGACACTGAAAGTGCTGGCTATAGTAGCTCCGTACGATCGGCCACAGCGAATAGTGGCATTAGGTATATATCCTCTGCCGCGAGGGCCGTACAGCCGCCTTATATTCTTCATGGCCGAGAGAACCGGTAGACTTCACGACGTCTTCTCTCTTCCAAACGACCGGCCACTTTCGGATTTCGTGCCCCGCTGCAAACAACCCCCCCTCCCTTCGCCCCCTCCCCCTCCCCCTCCCGTCAGCCCCCCACAACGCCTTGGCCGGCTTCAACTTCGTGCCAAGTATCGCCCGCCAGCAACATAGAAAGGCCAATTGTGGAATGAAACGGCACCGCTCAGGCTCCTTGCAATCTACTCCGAGAGCCAACTGATGCAGGTAGTAGACACGCGGACGCACGTTCGAAGCGGTTTCGTTTCGTGAATGTTAAGGATATTTCGAGACGAGAAAGTTAACTGCCGTGCGGATTTCTTTCATTTTTTTTTTTTTTTTCGTTTAATACAAATTTAAATTTTTTTTCATCCGATACATTGTGTCCGATATCCTTCCGTACATGTTAAATATAATTGATGGGCGGTGGATGCGCGTTGCGGTGGAATCAGTCGGAGGACCGCACACGTCGCCCGTCGAGCCGGAGTAGCTCACGATAGTCCGAGGTTGGGAGGGGAGCGGAGGGGGCAGAAGTACCCCAGAGCCCGGTGTGCAACGACCCAGGCGAATATATCATACGTGTATAGATATGCGCGCGCCGTGACCCTCAGGATTTACCTCCATCGCCTTCTCTCTCCGGCTCTCTCGGGCAACACATGCACAAAGCGCTGTCAGTGAGCTTTGAATCGCTCGTTTGGGATGAAAAGGATCGTCGGGTACGGCGCGAGAGGAGCTCCTTCTCCGTTGCGGGTCCAGAAACTACGGTGAGGCGACGTGGGTGGTGAACGCGCATCAGACCGCGCGCCACCGGGAGCTCCCGGTCATAACGCTGAATCGGCTACCGCATCGACCACCGCTGCGATATTCCTCGCGCGGAGGATGCATGCGTTTCCTCGATGAGGGAATACAGAAATGGGCGACTCGCGCGGATGGTGGCTGGGATAGAGACGCGAGGAAAAAGATGCGCGCGCATCGCCGCCACAGGAAGACGCGAAAGATCGGCGATAGAGGGACACAAAAGTATGGGAATTTTTTTCGTGCGGGAGCTCGTGTGCGGGAATGAGAGAGGACAGGAGGAGAGGAGGAGAACGGCGTACGGGAGGGACGGGAGGAACGCGAGATGCGTATCCGAGCGTGCGACAAGCGAGTCTTCCGGAGAGTCGCGCGTGCGCGCGAAATCCACGGACATACCTCCGAAGAGATTCCCCCTGCTCGGCGAAGGCCCCACGAGGCGATCCATGCCGTGCTTCCTGCATCGGGCGAAGTACGCGGATGCGCTCGGTGCCGCGGTGAGCGCGCGAAAGGGGTAAATTTATTATCGGCGCAGGTATACGCGAGAGACACCTCGCGTGCTCCGGGAAAGACCGCGGCCCTCGGTCCGACTTGGTCGCGTTCCTGCCTCATCTCTCTCCCCGCGACTTCCTATTCTTTTATCTTCTCGCCACGATGAGCACACGGAGCCCGTCGTGCCCGGACCCCGCCATGCATATTCATAGAGGCGGCCTGCACGCTGCCCCCAGCGCCGCGAGGGAGGGCATTAACGCGTCTAATCGAATACCTCGAGTTCTTCCTCTCGTCCACTCGTGCCATCAACTGTTCTCCATTGCCTACCGTACTTCCTAGAGGCTTTCTCGCTTGGTCCATCGAGGGCGACGCAAAAAGAGACTCTGTGTATATATATATATATATATATATATGCTCTGTATACATATATATATATACTAGCGGGTTATTGTGGCTCGTGCGCTCGCACCCATTTCTGGACGTAAACCCTCATTGTTCTAAATACTTCACAAGACGGGTTCAATACTTGGATGGGTGACCGCGGTCACCCATCGAAGTACTCCCCCCCCCCTCAATTCTTAACACGGCGACGACGGCGGCGAAATCTTTTTATATTATAGAGAAATATATACATATTAAAAAAAAGACATAAGCCCTTATTATTCCAAGTCTTTTACCCTCCCCCCCCCCTTATTATTCCAAGGCCCTTTAAGAACGGACTTAAGCCCTTATTATTCTAAGTCTGTCCCCCTCGATTCGTGACACGGCAGCGGCGGCGGCGGCGGCGGCGGCGGCGGCGGCGAAATCTTTTTATATTATAGAGAGATATATGTGTGTGTGTATGTGGTACCTCGCGACTCGCCGCGGTCACGTTCGCAGGTATCGGCACACAAATTCGCCGTGTCCCGAGCGAGCCGCACAGACTTATCTATTATTACAGGGAATAACCGTGTTAGTTGGACAAGATAAAATTAATAACCTACTCCGGTGAATCGGTAACTGTAATGTGGTCCCAGGGTTGCGGCTCGGTGGGTGTACCGCGGAGAACCGAGCTCGTCGCACGAACTCTGAACCCTCACAGCAGCGGTCTGTCCCCTTCGCGAGACGCGAACGATCACACCGCTCCGTCTCACTCTCTCTCCTTATCATCTCGTCTCATTCTCTCGCGAACGAGGAGAGTCATAACTGTACTCGTCTCACCGCGGGTCTCGTCGGCCCATCTTCCTCCGCTTCGTCATCCGACAATTTTCATTCTTAGACGAGGATGTACCGGTCCGCCGCTCAACGCGCGCTCAAGGTGCACCGGTCAGGTACTTAGGCTCCGCTTCTTCTCTTGCCATGAGAAAATCGTGGCGTGAATTTATTCTTACGTTGAAAAACACGACAAAAAAAAAATTGTCGGGTCGTATGGCTGTCCTGAGTATTGAGTTTCCCTTCACGATCTCATCCCCCTGTAACTACACGTCTTCCGTTGCACCGCTTGTTTTTTGTCTTGCCCGGAGAATCGTCATCGGAGCTCCAGCCGGGGACACACCGATAGGAGAAAATCAAAATTATTGGGACAAGACATTTTTTTACCCGTAACAGATTGATTTACTTAAGGAGGATCGATTATCAGCCGAAATCCAACTTAAGGCTTCAATTTTTTTATATCTTTTATGTGAACACTTTTCTGAAGTTTGAGCAATTTTCACTAGTTTTTTTGTAATATAATTTAGAAGTTGACTACTTTGTCCGTACACTGAAAAAAAAATTTGCTTGAGGGCTGCCAAAGAAAAAAATCGTTATTCCGATTCTTCTTTCAATTCTTACAATTCCATATGATATTGAAACAACGACGGCAAGATTGTCAAGGTGATGTGTTATCGTTTCAATCCTGTATGGAATTGTTAGAATTAAAACTAGAATTGAAATAATAATTTTTGTCTTTGGTAGCCCGCAATCAAATTTTACTTGAGTCAATGATATTTTTTTTCAGTGTATCTTCCTATATTCTAAAATTAGCGTCTGTTGCTTCCGGGACACCAAAATACCTTGTTGGGGCGCCAAATTTTTCACACTGACAGCAAATTGTTTTGCAGGGGCGGCAAATTTTCTTGGTGTCCCGATCAATTATTAACGGACCGCGTTTCGTTGGTCTAACAGAACAATTTTTCTCCGTGTACCTAAGGCAACGCCGGGCACGGATCGGGAGAAGCATTGGAACGATAAACGATAGAGAGCAGAGGAGACAAGAAGCGGGGTCGGAGAGAAAGAGGGACTGGGTATGGTATCGCGATATCTCACGGCGGTTGCCGCCATTAAGACCAGATTGCGCTTTCGCGGTGGTCTCTGCCTATGGGGTTATTACCAACGAGCAGCACTGCCACCCAGGATCCAAGTGGGTGTGCCCATGGGTGCTGGATCGACGAGGATCGACTATTTCCACTCTCTCCTCCTCACGTCGCCTTTAACCGTACGTGTACCCATCCGTGCCCGATACTCCGACGAATGAAACTTACGGATGGAACTCTCGTACGTATGACGTTTGTGTGCGTCGAGTACGAGTGTTATTCCCCCGGGTGTAGCATCCGGATCGCGAGAAGCGTTTCTCTTCGTCCTCGTGTGCACTTCGTTCCCTCTTTCCGCGGATGTCGCACGTCCGCGCCCTTACCCCGTTATGCTAAACAGCTATACTTGGAACACCCCGGTGGAAATTATACGGCGAGGGCGAAAATTTGGTTGTTATCTAACGGGTGCCCCGCTAATAAATATTTATTAAAATATAGATTAATATTTATTAAATTGAATTAAATTAAGCCTGCGTGTGCACACTGGGTCCTTGAAGGAACAGTCGACTTTTGAAACTCTCCATTTTTCCCGCTTTATCGACTATTCAATTTTTATTAACGACGGGTTTAAACTTTTGACTTTGGCAACTTCTGGGCCATGTAGACACTTCAAGCAGTAACCCATCAATTTTTCAGATTTTTATAAATTAAAAAAAAAAATAAGTTTTTATAAATTTTTATAAATAAATATTATTTATTTAACTAAAATAAATAACAGCTATAGAACATTGTGTACAACTTGGCGCGAGCGGCACATCAAACAGAGAACCATACCTTACATATCCTTTGAGGAATTTTAATTCCGAATTCCCAAATAGTCCGAGCACTCTGTCCGAGCGAAGTGCTTCAGGGCAAAGGAAAAATAAAAGGAAATATAAATAGTCGGCATTCCGACACACCAAATTCTCAATTTTCATCTCGAATCCGATAATCTCCGTTCAGTTTCGAGTGTCACAGAGCTCCGGAAAAGCTCGCACCTGCACTGGGAACACCTGCGGGCCCGCGCCCTCGACACCGACAGCGGCTCAGCAATAATCCGATTACGAGAGAGAACTAAACGCCGTGAAACTTCCTATCCAGCCTCCCGACTGCGCTGGCCGCGTCGCAGCCAGCAGGAATCGGAGTAACCATCTACGATTAATCGTAAGCGTATTAGGCCTCATTGAAGAGCGCGAAGCGACGCCGCGGGAAGTGCGCATGCGCCTCGCGGTATGGAGGTCGCGAACGAATTCGAAATTCAATTCGTGAACCGCGAGAGATGCGGAAAAATAAGAACAAGACGAGGAGGAGGAAAAAAAAAAGAAGACGATGAAGAAACAAACGGGCATTCCTCGGTGAGTTTATAACGCCGACCGGAAATCGATATAGCGTTCGCGTACTCCTCGGGTGCTCTTTACTCTCGGAGACGAGTCTCGTGCCGCGTATCAAGCATCTTCGTCGCGGGGCTGATCCGCGGGAGCGAAGGAGACGGAGAGTCAGCTCGGGAGACAGATTTACGAGAGAAGCGCGTGGCCGCGTCGTGGCAGGCCTGCTTTAGCCAGTTGCCTTACAGTCGCTGACTCCGATGCCTGCTGGAAGGACTTCCTGGCGCACGAGCCGTCCTCCGCATCGGTGCGCGCTGTGCGCTCCTCCGTGGCTGAGGAGAATCGAGAATCGAGGATCTCTCGAGAGAGAGCAGCTCCTCTCCGCGCCCCCATGCAATATGTATCGAGATAGACTGCGTCCAGTCGCTCGCCGGAGCTCCAGTCCCAGCGGCAGCGGCTTACCTCGTGTTCTGTGTGTGCATCTAAGCGAGGTAACGAAGCGTGGAAATGCTACTCCGCTTTTTGTCCATACAACCTCCTGTCCTCCCTCTCGCCGATACCCTGGCCACCGCGCTCGCTCATGATAGCTCGCGTGACGCACTTTGCTAGTTTTTACCTCGTACTACTTGGTACACATACCGTTTAATACGTACATGTATATAGATATATATATAAATTGTAGTGTATGGAACGATTGTACGCCTTATCGCGCAATCCAATCCGTCAATCCTCCGTATACTCTCTTATCCTGTATTCAATTTTTCATCGCCGTTCTGTCCTGTTATTGTTGAGTGCGGTCCGAAGATGTTCAACTGTGTACTCCCGGATTTAGCGGTTACTTGCTTTTACGGAAAACGATGTACAAAGATAAATTCAAAACAGCCTTGTATTATCTGTTTTGGGATAGAAGTTCTTGCATAAAAACTTCCAGTTCGCACTGTAAAAAAATTCGTATGAAATTTTGTGTGCTGGTACTGAAACTTTTAATGCATAAACTGAGATATTAAATTTTATGTTAAATTGTGATGACAAATTACCGTAAAGTATATTAAACAAGTTGCTTTTAATACGTTACTTTAATTTTACTATATAAGTACTTTAAATTCAATAATTTATTTTTATTTCACTATAAAAGCTATTAATTTTTCATCCCAATTGTTCATTAAATTAAATGTACCAGTTTTTGCATAAAAACTTCTAGTCCGGTGTCTTAAATTTACAAGTTTTTAAAACTATTCTGTACATTAAATTTTATACGAATTTTGTTTACAGTGCATGTTAAATTTGGTTGATGAACGCTCCTCATCCTCAATGCTGACCACGGTCGAAGGATTCCTTTGACGTTGGTTCAACAGAGCAAAGTTGGCCCAGTATCGCGGGCACTGTATGCGGTTCAGCCGCAGCAAACCGCACAGTGCCGTGAGTGTTCTGTGGATCAGTATGCAAAAACGTAAGGGTATCGCGGCCAGGAGCACATGAGCGGGCTCGGGCGCCCGGTGGACGTATGCGAGGCGGAAGGTCAAAGGACGAAAGGAAGCAGCGTGGGATCGACGGGCACGACTATCTTGTGCACCGAGCGTTCGTTTGCCCGCGGGAAAGGAACAGCTATAGTTAGAGAGCCGGGGAGGTATATGAGCAACAGCGACGAAGTAGTGGTAGTAGTAATGGCCCGTGCAGAGCAGACTCGCTGGTTTTGCTTACGTCTCTCCCGTGCCACGGCCGAGGTCCTCGATCGTCGTCGGCACCTCGTGCGCTCGCGGTTTCTAATGCTCACAGTGCACCGCGCGCGCGTTATTCCGGGAACTCGCGCGCGGTGCGCTAGAATATATGAATGCGTTATGAGGGCAGAGAGGGACACCGCGGGCGAATTCTCTCGATATCTCGCTCACTCTCGTTCCCTTTATTTACTCGTGCAGCCTAAGCTGCGACACGATCTGAATTCACCTGAATCGACTTTTCCATCAGCCATGGCATACACGCTGAAAAATCGTTTGTTCCACGGGTGCATCGCAAATTAATATTTATATAATTAAAATTAATATGTATTTCTTCCCGATAAATATTAATTTATTTTTTAAATGAATATGTATTTATTTTTAATATTATTATTGTTAATAATATTTACAGATGGAAAGTTAACAAGTTATAATATCTGCATCTTGTATTTTACATTAAGTAGACGAGTGTTTATCAGGCTTGTTTTTAAATTGGTTAATTGACTCGGATTCAATTACTGCAGCTGGGAGTGCGTTCCACGCACTTACCACCTTGTTCTATGGCGTATTCTTCCATGGGTTTCTTTGGAAGTGTCTCATCTTTAATTATATTTAATATAATTAAATATAATTAATTATATCTAACGCCCTGTGTCCCCGTAATAACGGATTCCCCGTCATATTTAATACATAACCATTAAATAAAAAAATAAAATAAAATAGTAAAAATTTATTCGACTGGTGCCCTGAATTTTTTTCTGGCTACAGAAAGGGACGGGTGTCGCTATACTCCTACCCTGACATACATTTTCCACCACTCCATCAGGCCCGGCGCAACGCTGTAAAATGTCTACTGCGGTATTCCACAAATCCGCGGAATGAGGTGTGAAGACTGAAAATACTTTGTAGTTTATCGGGCCAAGTAAAAGCAGAAGGACAATACCGGTGCGAGGGGGCGACGGTAATGCGGTACTGATAGGACTATCCCAGCGCATTCCACGTGACGCGGGGAGGTGCGCGGCTCAGCGAGCCCGGTGAGAATGCAACGTCGACGCAGCGGTGGAACGATGACGTGAGCGTGGGCGGAGGAGGTGGCCAGGGCAAAGGGGTAACGCGAGGAAAGACGGTAGGAAAGAGACGGCGAACGTATGTACGCCGAGAGTGGCGGAATGGATGGCGTCGTATCAACTTGCGAGAGGATAGAGAGGAGATGAAAAATAGATAATAAAAAAAAGAACGAGAAGCCCGCGTGGCCCGTTTACAGCATGAGCGGCAACAACGGGGCGAGGAAAGGTGGACCCCGAGGCGGCGGCGCACCAGGATCGAGCTAGACGATCGCGCTGTGATCCGCGAACCCACGAGGTGGACCCCGTATAGTCCCAGGCAGCAAAAGCCAGCAGCCAGCGAGATCGTGTGACGAGAGGGCTCACAGCCGGAGTTGGCTAGCCTCTCGTGTCCCGTCCGGTCACGGTCCGAGGCCCCTCGCGGGCCCAACGGGACTCGAGACTCTCGGCCGGGGCTGCATGTCCCCATACTGTGTATGTGAATTCGAGCTCATACGTCCAACTCAATCCCCGATAATAATAGTCGACCGGAGAACGGAATTATTATATGGATATAAGTAATATTACAGGGCAATTCACCGGTAGATTGGTCGTCCGGGAGACGGAGCAGCAGCGGATTGAACGATTGACATACCGGCAACGCCCTTTTCACAACCGTGTGTGGATAATGCTGGACAGGAAAAACGTTACGGATGTAGGGATTGCCAAATTGTCGTCAAATTTTTATATATTTTTTTTAGGACTTGCAACCACGCAAAAATTATTTGGAGCTGGAAGTTAGTAGGCTCCGAAAATTATATTTTTCAAATTTTCTATGCACTGTAATAAAAATTCGTATGAAGTTTAATGCACCTGCCTGGAAGTTATTATGCAAAAATTGGTGTATTAAATTTCATGTATAATTGTGATGAAAAATGAATATTCAGTGTATTAAAAACATTGGTAATACTTTATTTTTAATCATTTACTTTAATTTCGATGATAAAGTATAGTTAATTTTTCATCACAATTGTACATTAAATTAACCATTTTTTTAACCGTGTGTGAGTTTCCGTATCAAATGTTGATATGGAAACCCGAGGTAATAAACTGTTGACCATACCTGAGAGATTTTTTTATTTTTCATTTTTTTTATGCAAAGGTCGATTTCGATCGCCCCAGGAACTCTTTAGGGCAAGAGAACGGAGGTTCCTGCTTCATTTCAGAGCGATATCTCGGCGGGGGGCGGGGGGGGGGGGGTTCACGTCTCATCTCGTGACTCTCGATATGCTCGGCTATTATATTTTCCGTGGGATGTGTACCGGGCACGCGAGAACCGGTCGATGTGCGCACGCGCACGCGCGCGCGTGCCTGTAAACGTGATTTACGCGATTTATCTCGGCGATACATGGCTCGCGAGCTACCTGCGTGTGCCATCGGGGTCTCTCGTGCCCGGAGCCAAGCGTGAATTCGATTCGATTTCACGATCGCGCTTGGCATCCACGTCACGTCAATATTCATAATCGACGAATTAAAATTATGGGAACGCGATATCGGACGACGGCGCGGAGGCGTGGGAATAAGATGCTCCTGAGTGATCGAAGAGGTGTTTGAAATGAGATTATCGTTCGCGAGAGAGAAAGAGAGAGACAGAGAGAGACTCGAGCACTTGGCAATTGTTCAATTTAACGGACCAGTGGGGTAATGGAAGGACTCTCAAGCCAGCTGACAACTCGACGTCTCGGTTCACTCGGGATACTCAATCTCAACCCCCCCCCCCCCCCCCCCCCCCCCCCCCCCCCCCCCCCCCCCCCCCCCCCCCCCCCCGCCAAAAACCGGGCCGCCTCGCACTTACACACAACCCA
>JAPYZC010002885.1:0-46932 GCA_030522665.1 Ichneumoninae sp. A BG-2022a | reverse complement strand
TTTGGATTTGAATTTGCATACAATTTTTATTTTGCAGATGCGACGAGCGCGAGGACTCGATACCGGTGGTCGTGGAGGGAGGTCACGTGCACAGGATAGACGCGACGGTGGCGAAGAATCTGAGGCTCCTCCAGCTCGATCTCGAGACCCGCAATCAGAAACTCGTATTCTGGAATTGGTGCCAGAGCGCTCGGGCGACACTCACCAGTTACGATAACTCTCTGGACATGTACTTCATGAATACCGAGACTCTGAATGAATTATTTAACGGTACGTATATTTCGTACTCCAATGAGCTGTCGTGTTTCAATGAAATTCAGTGTTCTATTAAAAGAGTTTTATGTTTCTTAACGTTTGATATTTTTCTTATGAAATTCAAACTCTCACAATTTTTCATTTTCCGACCTAGGAACTTTTTCGTAAAAGTAGAAGTCGTTTTTTGTTTAAACGTTTTTGTTGTTTTTAATGAAATCGTTGAAGCTTTTCATTACTAGTATCGGTACGATAAATAACAGGAAACGGGCGTAAAATTACCGTTTAAGATAATGCCTATTCTGTCCGAAGACAGCCCGATGGTGTGGAAACGAAAAATAAACTATCACAATTTTTCATTCCCGGACTTAAAAGCGGTTTTTTATTATGCTTCCTCATAGAGGAAAGTTTTTTTTTTTATAATTTTTTGTTGTTTTTAATGAAATCTTAAAATAATAGGAAGCGGGCATAAATTTACCACTTAAAAGAACGCCGATCCTGTCCGAAGACAGCGCGATTGTGTGATGGCTTCGAGACCATCGTCGTGGTGCGCTATCGAGGAACCGCGACTGTTGATGCGCGCAGGTAGTTTAATTATCATAGCTTCGTGCGGTCTGCCAGCGAGCTAGGTAACATTCGCGAGCAGACCACATTATTTGATCAAAAATCCTTACGTACAAGGAGTTTTATATTTTTGTAAATATTTACAATTAAACAAAAAATTAAACTCACAATTTTTCATTTTCGGACTTAAAAGCAGTTTTTTGTTATGCTTCCTTATAAAAAATTGTTTTTTTTTCTTATTTTTTGTTCTATTCACCGAAATCTTAAAATAATAGGAAGCGGGCATAAATTTACGATTTAAAAGAACGCCGATCCTGTCCGAAGACAGCCCGATTGTCTGATGGCTTCGAGCCCATCGTTCCGTTGCGCTATCGAGGAACCGCGACTGTCGATCTGCGCGGGTAGTTTAATTATCATAGCTTCGTGCGGTCTGCCAGCGAGCTAGGTAACATTCGCGAGCAGACCACAACATTTTATCAAAAATCCTTACGTACAAGGAGTTTTATATTTTTGTAAATATTTACAATTAAACAAAAAATTAAACTCTCACAATTTTGCATTTTCGGACTTAAAAGCACTTTTTTGTTATGCTTCCTTATAAAGAAATTTTTATCTGTTTGTTTATTTCTTTTTTTTTTGCAACGAAATCTTAAAATAATAGGAAGCGGGCATAAATTTGCGATTTGAAAGAACGCCGATGTTGTCCGAAGACAGCCTGATTGTCTGATGGCTTCGAGCCCATCGTTCCGTTGCACTATTGAGGTAGTTTAATGTTTAATTATCATAGCTTCGTGCGGTCTGCCAGCGAGCTAGGTAACATTCGCGAGCAGACCACAACATTTTATCAAAAATCCTTACGTACAAGGAATTTTATATTTTTGTAAATATTTACAACTAAACAAAAAATTAAACTCTCACAATTTTTCATTTTCGGACTTAAAAGCAGTTTTTTGTTATGCTTCCTTATAAAAAATTTTTTATTTTTATTTTTCTTATTTTTTGTTCTATTCACCGAAATCTTAAAATAATAGGAAGCGGGCATAAATTTACGATTTAGAAGAACGCCGATCCTGTCCGAAGACAGCCCGATTGTCTGATGGCTTCGAGCCCATCGTTCCGTTGCGCTATCGAGGAACCGCGACTGTTGATCCGCGCGGGTAGTTTAATTATCATAGCTTCGTGCGGTCTGCCAGCGAGCGCCGAAACATTCACGAGCAGACCGCACTCCAAAGTGGATATTGTCTGTGCGGGTCAGCCGATAGAGTCGAACGTTTCGCCGCTGCAGTATTCAAGTTCCGACGGTAGTTGCCCGGATGCAGCCCTACCAGTCCAGCTGCAGTGGTCGCCGCGAGAATGCGCGCTCTGTATTATGGACCAGTAGTTACGGTCATTGGCGGTCAGACGCGGTCCTCTTAAATATTAAGCTACGGTCGAACGGCGCTGCGAGGGATCGTGGAAACGACTGCGTCAGCTGTTCGACCTTACCCCACTAGGCTGCTACCGATTTTACACGAATTTCATTACCACTATCCCAGCCAACCGGTGCGCTGAGAAAATCGAACCTAAACAGGCTATCGCGCGTACCACTATCGTTGATCGGCTGTCGGCACCAACGACGACATGGAATCTTCGCAAATGCATTTTTTTCTTCATGCTTTCCGAACGCTCATAAATTTACATTTTATATATAAAATTGAAATAAATAAAAGATCGTAATGAAGAAGAAATGTTAATAGATGAAAAAAAATTGTATGGACAAAAAATGTTTAATAAATGAACAAATTTTGTAGATAACATTTTTTATTAAATGAAAACATTTTATGGCTAAAATTTTTTTTAATAAATAAATCAATTTTAGAAATAAAAATGTTTCATAAATTAATGATTTTTAGAGATAAAAATGTTTGATGAATTAATCAATTTTAGAAATAAAAATGTTTGATATATTAATCAATTTTATAAATAAAAATGTTTAATAAAAAAGATCGCTCGTTTTGTGCCAATTTATCTCTGACGCTCGGAAAGATTATTGAAAATTAAATTGTTTTTAAATAGTAAGTCCATTTATAGCTACGACCTGGTCAGAAACGGTTTTCTCAGCCGCTCCGTTTTACCCGGATCGGAATTCGTCACGAAACGATTTAAAAAAAAGTCTCTCCGACGAGGCAGTTAAATTAATAATGGGTTTGGCAGAGTACAGCGTGCTCGGGTGCACGCGAAAATCGGTAACTCCGAGAGCGACGTAGAACCGTTAACAAGAGTGAGACTCCGTCGTCGCAGTCGTCGTCGACGGTCGAATATGGAATCGGCTTTGACTACTTAAATTTGAAAAGTGCCTAGAGCCGCGTCGCGCAGTCACCGTCATCCTGCCTCGGCCCCTCCAACCATCCCCGGCAATCCAATATTCAAAGCTCACCCCGCTTTCTCGCTCTTCCCGACCCGGAGTGCTTAAAATTGATACCCGCGACCCGCGAAGCTCAGTCAGGATGTTCGAATATTCCGGCGAGTTGCGGCAAGGTTCACTCACGCCGCATCATGCTGTACAGTTTTTTTCCTCTCCGCTCCTCCGGGGATGCCTCCGAGGCCTCATGAATATTTGACGCACCAGTGGAAAATTTATTCCTCGCAAAAAAAAAAAAAAAAAAAAAAATACATAACACACCGTTTTCTATTGTGAAACTGGCTTTCATGTTTGTTTTGCCTTGCAGATTGGAACAACAGACGACCCAGTGAGATGCACGAAGTTCGACCGGTATGAGACGATTTCGATTTCGTTGCGTCGTGTTTTTTCGATCGGACCGCTAAGTTTTTGAGTTTTCGCCGCAGAAGGCCTCAATCCTCGTGCATTTTAACATGGTCTACGCTTATTCGATGAAAATAATATGCGGTAAAACCTCGATTAGCCGGAGGCGTAACGGACGGTACGTTTTTTCGTTCCGCGAGCGTTTGACGTCCAAGAAAACGTTAACTTATCAGAAAGCTGCAAAGTTGATTAAAATCGCAGGGAGAATTACTTTTCTTCTCAATTCTGCACCTGATTGGCTACGTGGTAAAAAAAATATTTTTTGTAAAAAAAAATATTGATCCTATCAGAAGTCAAATATTTAAAGAATTAATTATCCGTGCTGATATTTTTCTAGCAGTGTTTTAAATAATAAAGTGTTATCAAAATTTCGGAGCACTCGCGTATTACTGTTATCCCCGTTTGTCTCGGATAATCGAGGTTTTACTGCACATCAGACCGGCAATCTACGAAAGTATCGAGAACGCACATGTGACCAAACGATTTGTATATACGCGATACATATTATGTGATATATCTATAAGAATCTATTTTAATAATAAACATCGAAAACGAAGTGTTTCCACTCTAGAGTGCGCAGGATTAAGCTCCTCGAATAAAAAATTCGAAGGAACCGTCGCAGAATAAAATGGAGCTTATTAAACTCGAAACTCTATCCAGAACGTAAAACCGACCAAACGATTTGTATATACGCGGTACATATTATGTGATCTATCTATAAGTATCTATTTTAATAATAAATGCCAAAAAGTGAAGTTTTCTCACTCTCGAGTGCCCGGGATTTAGCTCCGCGAATGAATAATTCGAAGGAACCTTCGCAGAATGAAATGGAGCTTATTAACTAATCATCAGACTGCGAACCTACGAAACTCCATCGAAAACGCAAATCCGAGCTCACGATTTGTATATACGCCGTACATATTATGCAATATATCTATAAGTATCTATTTTAATAATAAATGCCAAAAAGCGAAGTTTTCTCACTTTCGAGTCCCCGGGATTAAGTTCCTCGAATAAAAAAATTCGAAGGAACCGTCGCAGAATGAAATGGAGCTTATTAACTACTCACCAGACAGCCGATCTACAAAATTCTATCGAAAACGCAAATCCGACCAAACGATTTATTATACGCGGTACATATTACGTGATATATCTATAAGTATCTATTTTAATAATAAATACCAAAAAGTGAAGTTTTCTCACTTTCGAGTGCTCGGGATTAAGCTCCTCGAATAAAAAAATTCGAATGGACCGTCACAGAATCAAATAAACATAAAACGGACCATTACCTGCGCCTCAGACAGCCGATCTACAAAATTCTATTGAAAACGCAAATCCGACCTCACGATTTCTATATACGCGGTACATATTATGTTATATATCTATAATCTATTTTAATAATAAATACCAAAAAGTGAAGTTTTCTCACTCTCGAGACCCCGGGATTTAGCTCCTCGAATAAAAAATTCGAAGGAACCGTCGTAGGATCAAATGGACACAAAACGGACCATCACCTGCACATCAGACAGCCGATCTACAAAGTTCCATCGAAAACGCAAATCCGACCTGACGATTTGTATATAGGGTAAAAGTGGGGAATATGGACCGGTCCATATATCATTGATTTACGTGTTAATCGAGGTGGGCCATATTCACCACTTTTACCCTACGCCGTACATATTACGTGATCTATCTACAAGTATCTATTTTAATAATAAATACCAAAAAGTGAAGTTTTCTCACTCTCGAGTCCCCGGGATTAAGCTCCTCGAATAAAAAACTTCGAAGGTACCGTCGCGGAATCAAATGGTGCCCATTAATCTGAATAGCGGATTCGCGGAAGGGGGTATATTAAAACCCTTTCGTTTCATCTATTATAAAAGAATATTTTATACTCTCATTCGTATTCCGACTCAGTCGCCCCTTAATAACCCCCCGGGCCCGAGTATCGATAAGTCTCGTCTCTCTCGCCGTCTTCCTCCGCCGGCTCCATCGGCAGGAACGTTTCTGAAATTTCAAACTGGATAGCGAAGGGCCCCGGCTCGCTAACTCCGACAGCGAGAATAGCGAAGGGGCTCCGCGCACTTCCCCGACTATACACACAATCCACACACCGACATACTTCCCTAACTTTCATACATCTATATACAATGTTACGTATAACTGTAGTTAAATCGCGCATAAACTCCGATAATGCGCAGGTGACTCGGGCTCTTCAATCCTACCGTATTCTCGTTCGCCCGACGCCGTTGCACTCCGAGCCGTGCACCTTCCCCTCCACTGTATTATCGATTATCGTTTCCCAAGATCCGAAAGTACCTTCACCTCTTTTGTCCCCTTCCAACTTTTTTTTCAAATTTCTTCCCGAAGCTTTCAGCGTTTGACTATAAAAGAGTTATACCGACCACCCCCCCCCCCCCCCAAAGCTCGGGGTTACAATACGTACCGTACTATAATTCTTGCAACGGTATTGGTTCGCCTTCAGGAATAGCGGGCCACATCGCCATGGCGGGGGGGGGGGGGTGGCGAGAGTGTGCCTGATAGATTATATCGTGCTTGTGCAGCTGGCACACCCTCTCTCGTCCGCGATCTCCACTTCTCTCTCTCGGCCTTCGTGTGCATGCGATTTTCGGTTCGGCTGTGTTGCGCCAGTCAACTTCGGGGAGGGTGGTGGTCGTAGCGACACTGACTGGTTCCATCGATCGCTCGGGGAAAGCTCGAGGGTGCGCGCGCGCGTTCGCCAGCGTTATCACGACCGGGTGAGGGAGAGAGAGACCCGCGACGCTCGGCGTCGGGAACAGCGCCGAGACACACAACCAGCCCGGCAGAGAGCGAAATCGTCGGGGCTCTCGCTCAGTGTCACCGGACTCGGTGAACTGACTGTTACACTAGCCACGTTACAGAACTTTCGATTGATAGCGCTAAAAAATTTTAAGAAAATTAATAAAATAATTGGTTGTTTTGTTGTCGTTGTAAAGAGTTGGAACTGACTCGGTCGGGCGGGTTGGAAGGAACTGTTCGGAAGGAAAGGTTCTTCCCGGTACGATAACGAGCGGGAATAAAGATATTGGTCAAGTAGTCGAGGTCAATAACTCGTCGGACCGTCGATGCGTTCAACGTTCTCTTGACGGTTCGGATCGGTGACGTCGATGTGCAAATGTGTCGGAGAGCTCAACGAGACGTGAGATGGAGGAACGGGGATGGGGATATAAGAAGGGAAATAGTTGAGACGACGATGACGGCAGGGGAGGAATCGACACCTGCTCCCGAGAAGACACCGGTACGCCACCTGGCAACCCACCAAACGCCAGACCTCGTTGCGGAGGACATCTTATCCTAATCGTGAGTATTTTGGTCTCGAGATATTTTTCTTTGATCTCCGGTTTTCGGGTCAGTGTCAGGTCGGGCTGAGCTTTCTTGGAGAGGTTTCTATTTACGATGCTTTGAAATGAATGTCGTGTGAAAAGAGCGTAATCGAGTTGTCCACTTGGGAGTTCGAAGGATCCAAAGAAAGTGGCAAAGATTGTTTTCTTGAAAATCGTGACGACTCGGCGGGGCGCGTAAAAAAAGTTGTTCCACTTGCGAGAGAATAAAAGCGGTCGATTGCCCACAATATTGATGTGTCACATACAAAAACATGTGTGTTGCGAATAATACACGAGCGTCAATCGCCAGTTTTTTTTTTTGTTAATATTAAAGGACGGCTCGATCGACGTTTTTCATGAGGGAATTTTTTTTACTTTTGAGCTTATAGTTTTTCCGATATAGTGTGAATTAATTACTAGGCTCACGTCCCGTTTTCTCTACGTATCTAGTCAGCCGGTTTGCCAACCCGGTAAAAAATCTTCCTACAATTGCAGAAATTCAGAATTGTTTTACTTTTAAGTTCACAATTTTTGCTTTATATTGTGAATTGATTATTAGGCTCACGTCCCGTTTTCTCTGCGTATCTAATCAGCCGGTTTCCCAACACGGTAAAAAATCTTTCTACAATTGCAGAACTCCAAAATTGTTTTACTTTTCAGTTCACAATTTTTCCTTTATATCATGAATTGATTATTAGGCTCTCGTCCCTTTTTCTCCACGTATCTAGTCAGCCGGTTTGCCAACACGGTAAAAAATCTTTCTACAATGGCAGAACTCCAAAATTGTTTTACTTTTCAGTTAATAATTTTTGCTTTTTATTACGAATTAATTATTACGGCCTCGTCCCATTTTCTCTCTGCATTCCGTCGGCCTCGTTGCCTAAGCGCTAAAAATGTTTACAATTCCATCAGCACACATTTTTTTTAAACGCTTCGTTGACTAACAAAAAAAAAAACAAAAATGTTGTAGCTTTGCAAACGAGCGACAATCCTTAGATCTAAAAACCTCCTTCATTGTGCAATAAAGCAACTGTAATTGGAATCGTGGCGTTGTTGCACCGAGCATAAACGTAGAAATAACCAAACAGTAATAGATAAATAAATAATTGTACACGTTGAATAGCGTGTTCGTCGCGACGGTTGTCGGTGGGTCAAGTGTCGGACGGTAGTTCGCGGTCTCCGTCGCGTGTCGATCGGATCTAGGGCCGTTCGCTCCGACAACGATTTATCTAGCTTAGGGGAATACACGCGGACGGGCTCGTGGCCAGCAATTAAAAGCGGCCGATGAGCCGAGCTAATCGTCGCTCCATCAACTCTTTCCCCGGCTATCTCCCGGTGAGGTGAGCGTGGTAGCAATAAAAATTAAAAGTAAGGAGAAAAGGAGGAAAAAAAATGGAGTTGAACCTCGATTGTGCAGCAGGGGTTGAGACCCAGTTTTCCCCTTGCGTTCATTAACGCACCGCGTGTTCCCGGTCGATGAACCGGCAGCCGCATCCCGATAATACTCCGTTATACCCTATATAAAAGAAATTTACTGCACGAAGCTCCACCGGAGTTCGATGTCTTCCGACTCGCGGGTCATCGCACCCTTCGCCCTTTCCCCCCCCCCCCCCCTCGGCCCGATCAACGATTCATGAAATCGTTAATTATTGACTCGCCTTAAACCTCCGCCTCGGCGCCATCGGACGTGAAATTAGTCATCTACAATCCGTTCGTCGCGCGGAATTTTTTTCTATTTTTTTTTTTTTTGTCAAATCTAAATATTTAAAAGCCCGAAGCGCCGTTGCATGAGTAACAGGGAATTTGCTCGAGCGCCGCGATTCAATGCGGGTCCTTGAGCGCCGCCGACTGACGCGTATGTGCAAACAAACGGAGAAAACAAAAATTGAAAGAAAAATAAAAAAGTAGGGGAGACCGGGGCAAAATGGCACAGCGGGACAGAACGGGACAGCGTGGGCGAAACTCAATTCTGCAATGATCTTTGGATGCCCCATTTCGTCCCAACGATTCATCCGGATTTTCAAACCCGTTTTGCCCCACGTACCACCATCGCCACCATCCAAAAGTTTTTGGAGAATTGAGTTTTGTCTCATTATCCCGTTTTGCCCCGGTGTACCGTTTTGCCCCGTGCTCCCCTATTAACGAGCTCTCGAACTTCCGTTTACTCGTTTCGACATAGCGATAAGTGTTAATGGAGGTGATAAGTGAGGGGGGGGGGGGAAAGAAATGGAAAATTAACGACCGCGTGTGGTCGACTTGGCCCGTGAGAGCGCCGACATTAACGCAAACAGAGGCAAAGTGCATAAACTGACGGCTCTAGGTGCTTCGTTGCTTTACTCACTTTTTGCCGTGCGGGAACACACAGGGAAATCATTTCTCCCGACTGACCTTACGGCACCGCCGACGCGTCTCGTCGCGGACGATATATCGACCGTGCATATTCGTCGTCGTTACAGCCCGCGTTTCCGCGTCGCCTCAGGTCGGCCGTGAAGCTCGACGGATTCAGGCCATCCGCGGGGCTCTACTTCGCGAAGTGAATCGGCCCCGATCGGCTCGCGAGTCCCGACGGCGCGAGGCGCACCGAGAATAGAACGACCCGTCGAAGATTCCAATTTTATAAATCTTTTAAAAGACACATCATTATTTCAGCCGCACACCGTCGCGATTGAATAAATCGCGATATTCATTCCGCGACATTGCCGGCGTCATTACTCAGAGTCCTGCGAGCTTGCGCGTTCCATTATTCATGCCGATAAGAAATCTTAAAATACACGGGGCAAAATGCTTTCGAGCTATCGCTATCGCCGCAGCTCCGATGGCAGATATCTATTTTTGGATCCTCGCTCAGGAAGTTTCCCGAGGCAAAGACTTTTTTTAACTTTAGGGTCGGATTACTTAAAAATAGGCTCAATCGTCGGGCAATAAGGCTCCTTGCTGGCGCTTGAATGAGGCGAATTTGGGGAATTTTGAAAAAAAAATTTCATGTTTTATACGTATAATTGAAATCGTACGAAAGTCGGAGAAAACTTTTTTTTGTTCAAGAAACTTTAGACTCAGATTATTTGAGAATAGACTAAATCGTCAAGAAGTAACGTTTTTAACCGAGGCTTGAATGTGCGTGTGAATTTTGGGAAATTTTGGAAATTATAGTTAAAATATAATGGGTATAATTGAAAATATTTTTAAAATCGAACGGTTTTGGTTCATCGTTGAGGAAGTTTTCGAGAAAACTTTTTTTCGAATATTTAACGTTAGATTACTTAAGAATAGTTAGACTATCGTCGAGAAACGAGGTTTGCGGCTGGCGTTTGAATGTGCGCGCGAATTTTTGAATATTCTGAAAAACAAAACTGGTTGAAATTTGATACGTATAATTGAAAACATAAAGAAATCGATCGTTGTTGGTTCCTCGTCGAAAACTTCGTTTCGACACTTCAGCCTCAGATTACTTAAGAATAGTGTAAATCGTTGAGTGGTAACGTTTTTAGCTGGAATTCGAATGTGCCCACGAATTTCTTGACATTTGGAAAAAACTAGTCGAGATTTGACACACATAACTGAAATTAAAAAAAAAACCGAACATTACAATCGTGTTCAATAAAAATGGTCCAGCGTTTGAAATTGAATGCAATTACAATAATGAATGACGAACCAAAATCGCTTCCGTCACTCGTATCGCGGTGAAAAAAATGAAGCAATCTGCAAACTCCATTCGCGCCTTTTTTTTCCCATTCGACAGCGATCAAACATTTATCGAGTTATAGATTTTCGCGACGCGAATAATAATATCGGTGTAAAGTGTTCGAGCGCGTGGCCGTCCAGTGATATCGGTTTGCACTCCGGCGGAGCTTCGGTTATTACCATGAAATATGATTGCGCTGTTGTGCAGTGCGGCAGACGAGATTCCGCGCAACACACACGATCGCGAATGTGCGTGTACGGTCGCGTCCGACCCAATGATACACAAACAGGCTGGCAACGAGATTCAGCAACACGTTGGCAATTTCGAACTTAGTTTCGACACAAATTGCGTGCCGTCCCTCCCACCGCCGACCGGCGGAATGTCCGCCAGAGTGAAATCCCCACAGCATGTTAAAAAAAAAACAAAGCATGAAAAAAAACATGGCAAACGAAAAACAAGACCGAGCGGGAGAGAAAACAAAAAAAATACTGCATCGGGGGGAAGGAGGAGCTGCGGCAAATCGCATAACGAGTCTGTCGAGCACCGAATCGAGAGGTCGAGATGCATATTGGCTGCGTATATATGCGGACAAAGCGGCGGACAGGGAGGACAGAATCGGGACAAGCGCGAGTAGTCGCTCTGCAGCGAGACGTCTATGTAGGTACATCCTAAAAAAAAAAAGGGAAAAAATTCAGAGAATGAGGGAACGTCATGTCAGTTCGATAGTTTCGTTACTGGCGTCATTGTTTCGCGAGACAATAAATCGCTCGGTTCGGCCTAATTAATCAGCGAGCTTGGGAGCCGTTCGGGATCGTCGAGGCCCTTCGTGAGCGGTCGGGCGATCCTCAATTCCCGATAAATCGTTGCATCGGTGCTCTCCGTTCCTCCCGTCCCGTTTCGCGTGCACACTTGCAGCGACGTTGCATATTAAAGCGCATAAAACACATCTGCGTGCACCGAGTTATTCAAACATTCGCGCCCACACAACAGACGTTTTCGAGACTACACTCGACACCGCATTGCTCACTCGCGATAGCATCCGGCGATGCGACTCGTCGGATCGCTCGACGAGCAATCGTCGCCATGCGATAAATCATCATTCGGTATGATGGAAAATTAATATTTGATGGGAAATTGATGTGTGCCAGGAAACGATAAATTTGTCGTATGTAATGACGATGATTCGTCTGCTTATAAAAAAATTATTCGAATTATATGCTTTTCGCTGATCGATCGAATCTTAACGCTGGCTATCGGCATCGATCGCCGAACCATTCAGAGCTCGAGGTCGTTGTTCACTTCAGATATTTTTGGAGGGTCGTCCGGGTGACATGAAAAAGGTGTAAAATTTAAGGAGTGATAAATCATCATTTGGTATGATGGAAAATTAATATTTGATGGGAAATTGATGTGTGCCAGGAAACGATAAATTTGTCGTAGATAATGACGTTGATTCGTCTGCTTATAAAAAAATTATTCGAATTATACACTTTTCGCTGATCGATCGAATCTTAACGTCGGCTGTCGGAATCGATCGCCGAACCATTCGGAGCTCGTGGTCGTCATTCACCTCGGATATTTTTGGAGGGTCGTCCGGGTAACATGAAAAAGGTGTAAAATGAAAGGAGTGATAAATCATCATTCGGTATGATGGAAAATTAATATTTGATGGGAAATTTATGTATGCCAGGAAACGATGAATTTGTCGAATATAATAACGATGATTCGTTCGCTCAAAAAAAAAAAAAAAATTTCTCGAATCAGATATACCTCTCGCCGAGTGATCAAACCTTATCGCCGGCTGCGAAATGCCTAGCTGGACCACTAATTATATCGATATCAATATTTACATTAACCAGCACTATACTAGTGTATTTGATGGGAAATTAATAATTAAATTATTATATAATTAAATTAATAATTAAACAAAAAATAATTACTCGCATCAGATAAACCTTTCGCCGAGTGATCAAACCTTATCACCGTCTGCGACGTGCCTCGCTGGACGATTAATTAGATTGATATTAATATTTACATTGACCAGCACTATACCCTTCTATTTGATGGGAAATTAATGTTTGCCAGGAAACGATGCATTTGTCGTATACAATAATGAATGAAGCGTTTGCCCAAACATAATTACTCGAATCAGATATAACATTTCGCCGAGTGATCAACCCTTATCTCCGGCTGCCACATCCCTCGTCGGGCAATTGCAGAGCGCGTGGTCCTCGCTCGCCTCGTAGGATATTTCTGGAGTGTCCTCCGGGTAACACGAAAAGGGTGTAAAATGTAAGAAGCGACAAATCATTAATCAGTATGTTGTGAAATTAATGTTTGCCAGGAAACGATGAATTTGTCGAATATAATAACGATGATTCGTTCGCTCAAAAAAAAAAATTTCTCGAATCGGATATATCTCTCGCCGAGTGGATCAAACCTTATCGCCGGCTGCGACATGCCTCGCTGGACCACTAATTAGATTGATATTAATATTTACATTAACCATCACTATACCATTCTATTTGATGGGAAATTAATGTTTGCCAGGAAACGATGCATTTGTCGTATGCAATAATGGATGAAGCGTTTGCCCAATGATAATATCTCGAATCAGATATAACATTTCGCCGGGTGATCAAACCTTATCACCGGCTGCGACATACCTCGCTGGACCATAAATTTGATCGATATTAATAAATATTAATATTTCATTAATATTAATGTAATTAATGTATTTATGTATGTATTAATGTATATTAATGTAATGTATTAATATTTATTTAATATTAATGTAAATACATTAACCAGCACTATACCATTCTATTTTATGTGAAATTAATGTTTGCCAGGAAACGATGCATTTGTCGTATACAATAACGGATGAACCGTTTGCCCAAACATAATTACTCGAATCAGATATAACATTTCGCCAAGTGATCAAACCTTATCGCCGGCTGCGACATGCCTCGCTGGACCATTAATTAGATTGATATTAATAAATATTAATATTTAATTAATATTAATGTAATTAATGTATATTAATGTAATGTATTAATATTTATTTAATATTAATGTAAACACATTAACCAGCACTATACCATTCTATTTGATGTGAAATTAATGTTTGCCAGGAAACGATGCATTTGTCGTAGGCAATAACGGATGAACCGTTTGCCCAAACATAATTACTCGAATCAGATATAACATTTCGCCGAGTGATCAACCCTTATCGCCGGCCGCCGCATCCCTTGTCGGGCAATTGCAGAGCGCGCGGTCCTCGCTCGCCTCGTAGGATATTTCTGGAGTGTCCTCCGGGTGACACGAAAAGGGTGTAAAATGTAAGGAGCGAAAGAAGCGGAAGGGTCTCCCGTCGAGGAGTTTTTCGAGAGCGCTGTCTCCGCGGAAACCGGGAGAGGGAGATAAAGAGAGGACCCCTCGTGAGAATTGCCCGGGTTAAACGGCAGCGAGTAGCTGCCGTCAGGTGGTTACGCTAGTTGGCTCGAGGATAAGGCCTGAGTTAGCCTGGATAATTTTATCCCTCGAATAGAAGGGAAGATAAGCCCCTTCGCGGCCTGTGGGGTTGCCACACGACTGTCCCATGCCAACGACGAGGTTGAAATCCCGCCGACAAAGCCTCCGGAGACAAAAAAGGGTCGAGGGAGAGAGTGCAACACTCAGCCGACGTTAAGTCACTCCAAACCCCGGCGACACAGACCGAAGGGTAAAAATCCACAGTTTCGAGTTAAGAACCCCATCCATTCCCGTCGCGGAAAAGGGTTCCCCCTTTAAGGCGATTTCAATCCTCGTGCCCCAGCCCTGCTCGGTCGGTAATGAAAACTGTAATCCAGTCGACTTTCCGAGACAGAACTAATTAACCCTTTGTAAGGCACACCTCTGTCCCCACTCTCGAGGCAGTCCTTTCGTTGCCTCCGACGCCGCCTGAGTCTGAGAGGAACAGGAGTGAATTACAAAGGATTACAAAATCTGAGGAAAAGAAAATTAAGCGACGGGGCTCAAAAGATTGTTTGAGCATAGTAATAATTACAAAATGTCATTAACAAATTAGGCACAAATTATCCGGCAACCTAATTTTTTTCTCATGGAAATTATTTGTTACTTTTTGGGATACGTGTGAATGGATTCGGCATTTTATTTGATGTTTGGTAATTGCGTTCTCTTTTTGTTAAAAATTGTCTTAAATTGCAATTTTTAAACTTTACATAAAATTTCGAAGAAATCCATACGTATTCAGAAAAATTCACAAATCATTTTATTTTTCACGCAATTTTTTATTTTTCGGTAATTTGTTAATAATATTTTGGAATTATTATTATGCAAGAGCAATCTTTTCAGCATCTTCCATATGCTCGATTTTTTTCAGATAATTATTCCATCGAGAAGTGTTCGTAAACTCTTTCATTCCTTTCTCGACTTTAGGCGGTGTCAGACATAACTGAAGGACTACCTTAAGCGCTAACATAGCTACGCGTGACCAACACGCCACGTACGTTAGTCCCATTTCGGTACGCTTTCGGGCGGTGTGACTTATAAAGGGTTAATGCACTGAGAAAAAAAATTAGAGTAACCAAAAGTCGCGGTGAAATACGTTCAAAGCTGTTATGTGATTGCTACAAATAAAGTATTGTTTTGTTCAATTTATTCAAAATTTGTCGATTGAAACAAACACTTTTGTTGTACCAAGAAAATACACCTTTGGACGTATGTCACCGCGCATTTACCTAATCCAACAATTTATTTTTCTCAGTGCGGCGACTGCTGAACTGCAATATGAAGTCGCAATTTGCGACCCGTGAAAAAAATGTATTTTCAATTTTCAAGTAATTCACTTGAATTCAATTGAAAAAAATGGATTACACTTTTAGTTACCCACCGAGTATTACTCTCATGTCGCCACAATCGGTTCCGACGAGGAGACAACCTGACTTTGCATTTCCGACCGTGTACGGTGAACTCGCGTGTCACCAACAGTTTATCTTCAACCTCGTAATTTTTAGCCTCTAAATATTCATTCTTCAATCCTTTCGCTCACCGACATTAATCACTATGCTAATACCAAGCAATTAATCATGCATTCGGTTGGGTAACCGGGGAAGGTTGAGTAATTAGTTTACCCATAATTTAGGACTGTGCGTCGTGCGCGAACGTGTGTTACAATTTAATCACGGTACCGCAAGTGCCACGTTTATGAATACGTATCGCCGTTGCGAAAATTTCGTTTGTATAGGATTGTGTACACTCGAGATAACGGCGGTCGAATGTATTAAGAGGGGACGTTAAAATGGCCATTATCGTTTTTAATCTCGACACGCTTAGCCCGTAACGCTTAAGGTCCTCGGCCAATGTTTACCGCGGTGCGGAGTCAACGTTACCGTTGGTACCGGCAAACCGCGCTCTTATCGGCGTAACTATTATGCTCTGTGTGTATCGTTGTTATGCGAGTGAATGATAACGGTCTCTTGTGTATAAAGCGAGTTCAGGGCCGGTCCGCATACATCACTGACGTGCGTTAAAGATTAAAAAAATAAATACAAGAAAATGTCGAGATGAAAAGCAAGAAGAGAAACCTTTTGTGGGGCTTTGCATGATGCATACCTGTATATGTATCGTGTATAGGGATATGTAAAATGCTTTTTCCTTCGCCCCCTCGCCAGGAAAAGCGCGGAGAACACGCGGACTTCGATCGCGTGCCAGAGGTCGTTTACATTATGTCCTCGGACTTCTCGGGTACTCGAGAGATGTATGATATTTTTTACAGTCGTATGCAGGGGTCTTGGGGCAAAATGGGGCACTGCATGATTCTTTCAAAAGATTGGGGAAATCCATGCGGAAGAAACGGGGATTTTTTACATGATTCGCATACCGGGTACGATGGGACTGACAGTGAGGTAAAATGGACCCTTTGAATCCAAAGGGCTAGTGTTCTCCATTTCGCCAGATATTAATAAAATGGGTCCGTTTTACTGACTGAGATTTTTTAAATTCCCTCCGATCTAGGGATCGGAGGGAATTTAAAAAATCTCAGTTGTCTTCGTGACGGTGGGGTTGAGAGATACTCCATTTTGCCCCGCATTATAATAATTCCGCTCGGATGGTCGGAATGATTGTTACGAATTAAAATTTGTTGCTGTTATCAAACAGTCCTAACTCCGCACTCTTACTTTTTAGCTAGTCCATTTTGCCCCACATAACAATACCTTTCGGATGATCGGAATAATTTTTACGAATGTAATTTTCTTGTCACCAAACAGTCGCAACACCCCACCCTTACATTTCAGCTAGTCCATTTTGCCCCACATAATCATTTCTTTCGAATGGTCGGAATAATTGTTACGAATGTTATTTTCTTGTTACCAAACAGTCGCGAAACCCCACTCTTACCTACATTTCAGCTAGTCCATTTTGCCCCACATAATAATATTTTTCGAATGGTCGGAATAATTGTTACGTATGTAATTTTCTTGTTACCAAACAGTCGCAAAACCCCACTCTTACATTTCAGCTAATCCATTTTGCCCCGGTTTCTTCGATAACGATGCGGGTACGTTTTTTTCTCATTTAATGCGCAAACATCGAGACCGACGAGAAGTGGGCGGGCCCGGGCCGCGTCCCGTTACAGGGAATGAAAAATCGTACGTCTCGTGTCACGGAACAGCCGAGGTCACGCTAGAAAAATTCACTTCCCGGTTTCGCCGCGAAGAAAAGTGTGCTCGAAGCTGTCGTCGTCGACGTGTCTTCGGAACGAGCGAGAGATCGATTTTCCGTGCAACAGGCGGAAGAAAATAATAGCAGCCGCGGGCTCCGATCGGCATCGCGCCCTATCCACTTAACGATACGCCATCATTTCTCCGCGACGATTCCGCGCGCGCTAAAATATACGTCACGAGAACTTCACCACTATCAATATTTTTTTCCCCCTTGTCAAACGACCCGCTGTACAGGACAGAAGAGTGCGGCAAACAAAAAAGAAAACGTGTATAAAAAAAAAAAAAAAAAAAAAAACTGGCTGTAAAATGGTTTACGCTCAGAGCAGAGGGCAACGACAATGACGACGTTGCAGCCCTCCAGGGAAAGCAATTTTCCTCCGTCTTTTTCGATCTCACTCGCTTCCTTCTCTTTGCAGGTATTTTTTTTACTGTCCTTTTTCCCGGTGTTTTGTTTCATCCCCAACGCCCGCAACACTCTTTTTCACGATCACCGAGTATTTTTTTGTTGTTTCTTCCTTTTTGTTGCCCGTTGGGCGAGTCCGCAGCGAATTCTTGGTGAAAAGAACCGAATGCACTCGTGGGCGAAGGTTCCCAGTACGTAATTACAAAACCCGAGAGGCATCCGGTCCCGGCTGCCGGCTCGCTCGTGTAATTCTTTATGCTATGACACGACGTCCTCAGCCCGCTCGCGGAGCTCCTCCGCCTTTTTTTCGCCTCTGTGAAGAGGGAAGGCAAGAACGGAAAACGAAATGAGAATTTTTTTTCACTCGCCCCTCGGCTGTTCCCTCCCGGACATTGCGTGACACGCTCCCGTGAAATAACGCTGAGAGCCGTCTGGCGTAATTCCGACGGCAAGACGTGTTTAATTTAGGCAAACGCGCGTCTGACCATGCGCGGGCCTTTTCTACTCGCGGCTCCGGCCCGACCGGACCGGGAGAAAGAAGTTGTTTCGCCGGGCCTTCCCGACGTCCGGACGGAGGCTGAGCATCCTCGAAGGAACGACGCGAGTGATGGCTCTCGGGTTATCTCGGATCCGGCCGAATTAATCGTCACTCCCTCGAAATCCCTCTGGAATTGTTCCAATACGATAAGAAAGCGCTCCGAGCTCCTCGCGCACCGGAGAACCGTTTCCACGGGATTGAACAATTCCCGAGGGATTAGAGCGCAAATTAAGACCACGATTAGCGTAACAAACTTTCGTGCTTTGAAGAAATAATAGAGAAACCTAAAAAAAAATTACGATTTGAAATAAAATTGATTGCGAATTAATCGTCACGGCCTTCGAAATCCTTCTGGAATCGTTCCAATGCAATGAGAAAACGTTCCGCGCTTCTCGCGCCGTTGTTTCGACGAGATTGAACAGTTTCCGCGAGATTAAAACCCGAATCCAGTGCCCCGATTCGCGGAACTGCAGTTTGTCTTTTTTGCTAAGAAAGAAAAACGGATAATTAAAAGATGAGACTATTTTAAAAAGTTGCAAATTGAAATTTTTATATAGTCTTCTCATAATGTTCTTTTATTTGCGAAGCTTCTACTATGAGGAAGCATTTTCTGTATTGTTGGCTTCCTCACAGAGGAAGCTTGGCAAATAAAGGAACATTATGAGAAGGCCATATAAAAATTTCAATTTGCGACTTTAATGAGGAAGCCACATGAAAATTTCAATTTTCAACTTGTTTTAACGTCAACGTCGTGGTTGCCTTTTATGCAAAACGATTGGCCGATTCAGGTTCAACGCGAAAAAATACACCAATGTCTTCGCTTTGTTAGATCCGTGCACCTACTTCAATTGACGAAAATACAGGGTTTTGGAAAAAGATTTTTTTTTAATTATTAAGTCAATTATCCAATATTCACCGTCTTGTGGCCACGTCTAATGTATTTTTCTTCCACCGATGACGAGTCTCCGAATTATTTTACTCCTAGGGCGACACTTGATACATAAACTCGTGTCGCACAAAAAATACAACTTTGCCAAAAAAACAAAAAAATTCAAATCTCATAAAACTTAAACGATTAGATTAACTTTCGCCAAATTTAATACCAAACACTGTACAGCATTAGTCCATTCCCGTTACAAATTTAAGATCGATACTTCCAAGTTTACTTAAATTAGATCATTTTTAGTAATTTTTTTAACGATGGATTTTGACCAAATTCAATACCAAAGATCTTTGATCAAAATAGTATATTTATGTGCAGTTTTAGGACGATTGCTCCAAATTTACGCAAGTTAGAGCTACCATAGAGAATTTCTAAAAAATCTCCAGTTGGGCCTCAATGTTCACGAAACTAGCACTGAACGAAGCGACGTGATCGCTCTACTAGTGTACCAAATTTCAACTCGCTGTCTCAAGCCATTTCCGAGTTACAGTCATTTTAAACGATGCAACTCTGTCACATACACACACACATACATCCGGACTCCAGCTAAAAATCATATTTCTCGACGGTATTTTATCTCTCTTAGACTATTTTCTTCTTCTTTCTTCTCGACTTAGACTATTTTAAGTATTGTGACATTAAAAGCTCAATTTTTTTTTTTACGAAAACAAAGCTTTCTCTATGAGGAAGCAAAAAAACAGCTAAATAGACTTTAATGTTAAATTGATGGGTCGACGGGAATCGTCGTAATTGAGTCAGTTCATAGTCGCGATCACGACGTAACCGAATTTAGCGTGGGATTACAGACCGTGAGAGATTAAATTAGTCAGAAATGGAATATCCGAGGGAGGTGCTCTATATATCTCTGTTCCGCTCGCCACTTTGCTCGTAGCAGATGACAAACGGTTATATATAGCGATTATGAACCTAATTGGCGCACACGTAATTGTTACGTAAATAGGACAATGAAATTCGCGTGTAATACACATGTAGTTATTCACTGCACAATATTATTCATCTCAACGTGAAGGAGAGATGTTTGAATGTCGGCCTGTTTGTGCCATGGTTGTGCGGTATTAATGGATTACAGTGTGCAGTGCGATACGAGCAACGTTGCGCCAGCTGGCTTATCCTCTTGCCGACACTTCGCAGAGGCCCTGAATAAATTCTCAGATTAGATTGCATGTGACACAACGCTGGATCATCGCCGCTCGCGAAATAGTTCGCCAATAATAAAACAAATGCTTAGCGCGGCTTTCCCTATGGGAAAGTTCGTCGATCGGTTTTGGCTTCCTTACGGAGGAAGCTTTGCGCAAGATTGTTATCAATCATGTGATAATTACTTTCCACTTCTTTTGTACGGTTAAAACAATGTATACATCTCATAAAGTTGAAACGTTTAAAAGATATCGCTATCGATAACATTTTTATTGTAGAAAATCGCAAACTGAAATTTGGATAATTCATAATTTAGGAGCTATTCTAAACTATTTTTGACCGCTGATTATTAATCTGTAACTCAAGTTACTTTTAGCGAGATGTTTGATTCAGAAACTTTGTGTCCGGCATAAATAAAAAAATGTCGCCGATTTTTTAAAAATAAAATCTAAACGGTTGGATCCATTTTTGCCAAATTTAATACCAAACATTGTACAGTGTTAGTCTAGTCTCATGAAAGTTAAGCTCGATACGTCCATGTTAACATGAATCTGACGATTTTTAGTAATTTTTCAAAAAAACTCAATGTCCCATAAAATCTGACCGCTTAGATAAATTTCTTCCAAAATCAGTACCAAAGGTCTTTGGTTAACACATTATTCGTTATCACTTTTTCCTCTGGACGGTAAGTTATCTCTTCACGCTGCGAAGTAAAAGTGCAAACCGATAGACTCGACTGCAAACTATCGCTTATATTTCCCGTCGGGTATACGAATATATACGAATATATATATGTATATTTGAAAATAATAAATTGTTTTTGTATTTTTGATCGTACACAGAATCAACCATCGTCCTCATGCTTGGCATTGTTTTCTCGTCCAGTTTACTAGGTGAGTTATCGATATAGACGACTGGAAATCAAAGGGGCGTAACGTGTGCCCTTTAACCTAGGATTTACGCCCTTTTTGTTCCCAGCCGTCGATATCATTTTTGCAAAATGATATTACATACATACCCGATAAAAATACACGGGATCATTGACGAAATCGAATTCCATATGATCCCGCTTCTTGATTTTTATGCATAAAAGTTCGCCGATACCACTTCCGCATAACTGCGACTTCCGGTTATTGGAAATTCGAGGTCGGGCGATTCGAACTAGTAGCCTTCGGGTTATCGGGCTTCAAGTATTCGTGAAATTTTTTCGATAATATTTAATAGTGTCTGCGGCGTTGAAAAATTTCAAATTCCATTCCGTATGCAACGAAAACCCATTTGACGAAACTATAGCATATGGGATGGAATTGTACGAATTCAACGCGTGTCTTTAGTGAAAATACTTCGACGATTCGCATCGTCGAAACATTTTTCGCGCTACGAAAACGATCGGTGTATGTTAATCGAATTATTCAATCAAGATAAATTTTATAAATTTTATAAATTTCATACATTTAATAAATTTAATAAAATTTATAAAATTTATAAAATGTATAAAATGTATGAATTTCATAAATTTCATAAATTTATAAATTGCATACATTTAATAAAATTTATAAAATTTATAAAATTTATAAATTGCATACATTTAATAAATTTTATGAAATTTATCAATTTGATTGAAATTGAAAACTAATCAAGTGTTGATTTAAAAAATGTAATGTGTCGATCGTGTGCAGAGCCTTTCGGGGATGGGTGTGCGAAGATCCGGCTCGGGTGGGAGCCGCGGCAGCGCCGGTGTCCTCAAGGAACGCGCGAACATGTCCTTCATGTTCGTAGTGATGTTCTTCGCGGTGTTTGGTCTGATCGTGCTGACGGAGATATTTCTGATCGACGAGAGGCGTTCGAACGGCGGGGGTACCGGCGCGCTCGGTGGACACAGGAACGGACATCGTCTGGCCGCCGCACCCGATCGTCCGGATTACGAGGAAGTCGGCGTAAGTTTTTCTTTTTTTTTTTAAATTTTCATCTCCAAACAAAAACACAATAGACAAAAATTTTATGAAAATTATCGTTGCCACAAGAACCTCTCGACGAGACCGCGATTCTCGGAGCACCACTGCGTATTATAACCCGTGTTTGCTGACGCATTATTCACCCTTTCTAATTAGAGATAACGACACAGTAAAAAAAAAAGGAAAACAAAAAGAGAGAAAAAAAAAAGAAAAAAAAAAAAAAAAGAAAAAAAAAGGGAAGAAAAGAAGAGAAGGGAGGAAAAGCTCCGAAGCGTCAGCGAACAAGTGGGTGTGTCTGTACCTATAAGTCCTCGTTACCAGACATCTCGTGCTCGCTCCGATATCCACGATTTTCTCTCCGGGTTGTTAATTAATCGAGAACACGCTATGACGTACGTTATCGGGTGCCGGTGTGTTGCGAAGTGTGGGACGTATAGATCATCCGTACATACACGGCTAGCGGACCGGCTAGTCCACAAATTTCATCGACTCTGCACGAATCTTCGTAATATCGCGTTAACGAACGAAATCGACTGATATTCCAGTTCGTGGGAGTTAATGGAAACTGGAAGACCGGAAATTCGAGAGCGAGGAAGCGACGGCGTGGAGGACGCTCGAGTGGGCGAGGAGAATCGAGTGGCTCTACGGGATAAGGGCGAGGAGGCGAGATGGACCATCGGGGGCAAAACGGTCTAACTTTACAAAGATCCTAGAACGTAAAAAAACCTCACCCCGGTGTTCCGTTTCGCCTCGTTCGCCCCCTGCACACACACATAGGGCCGGGGCAAAATGGGCGCATCGAATAAAAATTCGGATTGGGGGCAAAACTGGCACCGTCGTAACTTTCTTGTAAAAAACTTATTTCAGTTTTCTGCCGTTCCTTGCATACGAAAAGTGCGTAAAATAAGTCAAATTCTTCACGAAGGAATATATTTATAAATAGGAGAGACAGGGGCAAAACGGGCATTACGACTGAAAATTATAATTTTGCCTTACTTTATTGTTCATGATATGCAGACGCCTTTTTTATCAATAATAACACAAGAAAACGAAAATTGAAACAAATTTTTTTGATTGTTGAATCTATTCGGTAGCGCAGAGGTCGTATGTGTAGTTTAAGGACATATCACCCTCATTGGCTCCGTCACATGAACAGTGGGACCAACCCTGACAAGAGTTGCACTGAATCCAAAACTCTCGATCGACTCGGAATATAGTTGCAGAATATGCATGGGGCATCTTCTGATTTTTTTTTACGAATGTTGAGTCTCCTTGGCTCTTTCCTTTCCCCTTTCCATTCCTAGTAGTAGTAGTAGTAGTAGTGAATTTATTGACAATATTCCAGATGGAAGCATTTTTGATACACAGCATTTACATACTGTAAGTTGTCCTGTGAATATAAATATATTGTCAATTGGCCATCTACCTAAGTCCCTCAGCCATTCCTTTCCCATTTTCCCGGATATTCGGCTGCCTCGATATTTCGATCGATTGCTAGCGACACAGTGACGCAATTTTTCCTCTCTATCTGTTTTATGTTCGCTTTCATTTTTTTATGATAGGATGATTATACATATATTTTTTAATCATAAACATTTTGAATTGTTTTCTTCACTTTTCTTACACAGAGAAAAAAAATTGGTTGGATTAACCAAAAGTTGCGGCATTGTTTTGTTAAACGACTATTTGCTTCAATTTATTCAAAATTTGTTGACTGAAACAAACATTTTTGTTGTACCAACAAAATACACCTTCGAACGTACGTCACCGCGCATTTGCTTAATTCTACCAATTATTTTTCTCAGTGTATGTAAGGAATATCAGCAAATTTATTCATTAGTTAAAATTTTAAGTTATGATTTGTGAATTAGACTACAACATGTCAAAAGTGTATGCACATGACTTTGGATTGCCTTCGCGACATAACTACCCTAAAACGGTGCCCGTGTTGCCCCCAATACCGATTTTCAGTTGAGGTGCCCCTTTTGCCCCGGTCTCCCCTACGTAAATACAAGGGTTCGCGGAAAACGGTCGCTTCCCGGGATAGTAGATAAAAACCCGAAAGGGAATGACAATCGAGGTTGATTATATACCCATGAAAATGGTGCGCTGTATAAAAATTTATCGCGCCCGAGAGACGAGGGTACTCGCGGAGAACGGTTCGGTCCGGGTGACTGGAATGAGCAAATCCGGCAATTAACGGTGCGGTGCTTTCAGCCTCTTTCCGCCGTCCGCATAAACGCGGCGAGCGTCGATTCACGTGGCTTTTGCACAGTGCCGGTAATAATCTGAGCTCGTTATAGCCTCGCATCCAACCGTTATTACTGACGACCCATCGATCCTTGCGGCGCACAATCGCCCTCCGCCCTCGCGTTTATTTACCGGAGGGTTTAATGGCCTGGCCGCACACGGCGATGAACATTGTCCACGAACGAGACGAAGCCGCGGAGAGCGCGCAGAGAAATATATACGAATCGTGATTGACAATGGATGAATCGCACTTCCGACCATATTCCGACGGATTAATGGACGAGTGCGTGGATTGCGTCGCCGCGAAACGTTCGAATTTTCACAATGAGACGGGGAGTGTGCGTCGGTCATCGAACGCAACGAGATGCGCATTGAGCCCGCGGTACGCAACGTCGGTTTATACTCCTATTTCGTTATGCCGTTTCCCGTTGACTCGACCGTAATCTCCATTGTCCATGCACGCTCAACCGATTTCGCATTAATGGACAATATCGGAACGTTTTGGGAACGAGCGTAATCCGGACTGAGCCGACGCGGCAGCACATTAACCGATGTAGGATTCGATTAACCGACTGGAATTAAGCTACGCGAAAATACTGTCCGCGGAAACGTTGAGCGCTCGAGACCAAAGCCTATTGTCTGATGGAATTAATTTTTTTATTCACAAATTGATCGTTGATAATTGAAATTGTAAATGCTTGAGATATGTAAGATGAAAAAAATGGAGTGTATCTATTTTTAGACCGAAATACGAATAAAAAAATGTTATGATTATTAATTATTTACAATTCGGCAGATGTTATAAAAATTAACAAAATTTTAGATCACTTTCGGCGTTTCGAGCCTACGGCTTCGAGTCTACTTTACTCTCTTTAATTTACTATGTATTATTTTTGAGAAATGTAGGATTCGATTAACCGACTGGAATTAAGCTACTCGAAAATACTGTCCGCGGAAACGTTGAGCGCTCGAGACCAAAGCCTATTGTCTGTTGGAATTAATTTTTTTATTCACAAATTGCTCGTTGATAATTGAAATTGTAAATGCTTGAGATATGTAAGATGAAAAAATGGAGTGTATCTATTTTTAGACCGAAATACGAATAAAAAAATGTTATGATTATTAATTATTTACAATTCGGCGGGTGTTATAAAAATTAACAAAATTTTAGATCACTTTCGCGTTTCGAGCCTTCGGCTTCGAGTCTACTTTACTCTCTTTAATTTATTAGGTATAATTTTTGAGAAATGTAGGATTCGATTAAACGACTGGAATTAAGCTACGCGAAAATACTGTCCGCATAAAAATTAAGCATTCGAACCCAAAGTCTATTTTCTACTGGAATTTTCTTTTTATCTCAAATTGCTCAATATTTTTTTTTTGAAAAAAATGCTCGAGATATGTAAGAATAAAAAATGCACTTATCAATTTTTAGACAGAAATATGAATTAAAAAATGTAATGATTATTAATTATTTACAACTCGTCAAATATTTTCAAAATTAGTTTGATAAAAATTTAAGATCACTTTCGGCTTTTCAAGTCTACTTTACCCTCTTTACTTTACAATGTATTATTTTTGAGAAATGCGAAGGTCGCGAATGCCGTTGTCTGTTCCGAAGTATTTAACATAACTATCTGCCGCGTCTACGATCGACTCATCGACACCGTCGCTTGGAAGGACGTTGCGAATCTCCATACACGTTTTTTTGCGTTTGGCCCATTGGCGTGTTCTTCCTCGGAGTTATTTATTTCTACATTAATTAAGCATAAAATTTAATTGGGTAAATTATATAGTCGACAGCAGCCGTGGCAGATATTATAATTTCTTCGACATCGACCACTGTCCAATGGACTTCTTATGAAGTGTGTTTTCCAATTGTTTTATTTTTTTTTTAGGCGGAGGATTACGCGGGTTTGAAGGGCGGTTTCGACGTTCAGGTGGGTTTGCTGATACGCGGCGGGGATGAGAACGCCAAAGCTATTATTCCAGCTGACCCGCGGGGTTTGCCGAGCCTTCCACCGAGTTTCGAAGCTCGTTTGCCGCAGTTAGATCGTAGTCTACGGATCACTCATGCCGAGTGGCTACCTGTGACTAACACGAGGTACGTATCGTATATTTTTCATCAAAATATTTTTTTTTTCCATTACGATACGCCGGGAAAAAGCGAATGATCGATCGAGGACGAGGAGTATCGAATGTCGGAAGCACGCCTTCGGCAAGGACTATCGACATACCGATCGGTCAATAGAGCGCGTATCATTGTCGTTGTTCCCGTTTTTTGCGCAGGCTATCGGTTATACAAGTTTGAGTAACTTTTGTTTTCCAGATTCAAGTTCTTCGTTTACTCGGCATATTACGACGACAGGGTGGGCGGTACCGCGGGCGTTGGTAATCACGGATTGATCAGGATAATCGGGGCAACGAAGACTAGAGGACCGGAGCGAGTGTGGTGCAGGCTCTGGTATCGTCAGATCAATCCCGGCAACATTACCGCATCGGTCACAGTAGCGGCCAAAGTAAAAGTACGCTCTCTCATTGTAGTGTAATTTTTAAAGACTATTTCTGATTATTATGGATTATTGCTAATTATCGCTGATTATTACTGATTATTGCTGATTATTGCTAAATATCGCTGATTATTACGGATTATTGCCAATTATCGTTGATTATTACTGATTATTGCCAATTATCGCTGATTATTACGGATTATTGATTATTACTGATTATTACTGATTATTACTGATTATTACTGATTATTACTGATTATTACTGATTATTACTGATTATTACTGATTATTACTGATTATTACGGATTATTGCTAATTATCGCTGATTATTACTGATTATTACTGATTATTTTGCGCTAGGTAATAAGGGAGAATTGGAATCTGAAGTACAGCGCTTGCTTCGTGATCTGTCCACTGCCGAAGGAGCCACCGAGTGCCGACAGAGTACCGGACACTGTGAGCGTCGTCGCGAGACTTCGGGCACCCCCGGCCAATCGGATACTTGTGCAAAATCGTCCCGAGGACAGGCTTAAGGAACGAAAACCTCTAGCTGTTTGCGTCAAGCCCCTTCACTACGACTACAACAGGGTAAATGGCTCGCAACTCAACTTGAAACAAAAAAAAATTATCCAATCGTTATAACGATATTTCGGAATTTAAAACTTTTTTTTAAATTTCATTTTAGGTATTGCAACTCGTGGAATTTATCGAGTTGCACAGACTTTTGGGAGCTAGTCACGTGACTCTGTACAACGACACTGTCGGCGCCGAGGCCGGATGCGCACTGAGATATTACGAGAATCGCGGAGTCGTGAGTCTACTTCCGTGGCACCATCTCGACATGATTTCCCAACGGGAGATCCGCACCGAGGGTCTCTTCGCCGCTCTCAACGATTGCTTGTATCGTTCGATGTACAAATACGAGTACGTCGCCCTCCTCGATCTAGACGAGTTCGTTATTCCCCGTCACAACGATACCATACTCAACTTGATACGGTGAGCTCCTTTTTCTTTTATACATTGGTCAATAATTTCACTCAACGAGATTGGTGTATCACTCGCACAACCGTTCACCTCCCAGCATAGCGTATTTGCTACGATAGCGGAACGACTATTTTTCAAATTTTATCCCAAAATATCTATTTCAATATTAATCTAAAAATATCCATTTCAATTTTAATCCACAATATATATTTCAATTTTTATGCAAATATATCTGTTTCAATTTTTATCCAAAACTATCCATTGCATTTCGTATTCAAAACTATCCACTTCAATTTTTATCCAAAACTATCTATTTAATTTTTAATCAAATTTTCAATTTTCCAATTTATATCCAAAACTATCCACTTCAATTTTTATCCAATACTATCCATTTTGCTGTATATCCAAAAATATGTCTTTAATTTTGAATCGATTTTTTGTTTAATTACATTTTGCAGATGGATGGAGACTCGACTGAACACTAGAACGACCGGAGCATTTTCCTTCCAGAACGCGTTTTTTTATCTCCAGTGGGCGGACGATCCATTCGTGAAAAAGAGCAAGACCAAGGCGGAGGCCGGCCTCATAACACTGAAGAAGACCAGGAGAAGAGCGAAGCTTCATCCGCACAAGCAGCGTTCGAAGTACGTGTGCAAGCCGAGGGACGTCGTCGAGGCCGGAAATCATTTCGTATGGGAGTTTATTCCCGGTCACGGCACGCTGAACGTCCCGTCGGACGCGGCGATACTTCACCACTACCGAGTGTGCGAATTCGGCGGTGACGATTGCGTAAAAACGCAATCGGTCGTCGACAGAACGGCCTACAAGTATCGCGACAGACTCGGCGACAGCGTCGATCGCACTTGGTCCGAACTCGGCGAGGAATGTTCACTTCCGGAACTCGATCCGATACCCGTTACCGCCCCTCGAGCCCCGAACGTCCCGAGCAGCCTGCCGAAGGTGCACAGGTAGCAGAGACTCTCGACCGAGACGATCTAGAAACTCGGCAATTCAACAGAAAAAAAAAAATAATAAAACCAAAGTCGCTGGAAGTTATTTCTACAACCACGAAGGCTGAACGTGGGAATTGCTAAGTCCAATTTGTAACAACGGTCTCGACTGTGAAAATTGCACAGCGAACAATCTCACGACAATGATTTTTTTTTTTTTGCAATAAATTCATCGATTGGCCCGTCGAATATTGCGGAGGAAATCTCTCAAAAGATTTTTTTTTTAATTTCGTGACCCACCCGAGGCCACACTCGACGATATTTTTCTACGAGACATTAAAAGTCGAGGGAGTGAAGATTGGCTCGAAACACAGGTGTTCAGGCTCAGTGTGGGGAGCTTGCGACATGGACTAAAAGAAAAAAATAAACGAACAAAAAAAATTGTGTTTGACTCACACACAATACACACACACACACGGTGCTTCTTTCACGATTTTATATTATATACTATTGTAATTGTACTTGTAACGCGGTAAGTTGTAATATCGAGAGGGAGCCTAATTTATTCAGCGAGCGCCTAAGAGCCTAAGAGGTGGGTGATAACAGCGAAAAAAAAGATGAAAAAAAAAACACTACAAAAAAAAAAGTTTTCGATACAACTATCTCTATATCCGATTGTGTCGAGAGTTGAGGGAATTTTTACTTTTAACGAGAGAGGAACAACATAATTTGAGAAACCTGTATAAGCAACACAAGAAGACACACACACATACACGCATATCCGTAGATCTCGAGGGCAGTTATACATCGTAAACGTAATTTAAAAAAATGAAAAGACAGCAGTAACTTTTAGCGAGATTAAAGAAGTAAAAGTATACTAGATAAAAATTGCGGTATAATTGTAACAGGCACTTTTTTTTATAGCGAGTGCTCGAAACGTGTTAGACAGTCGAGAGAAACAGAAGAGATCGCTATGAGTTTTTAACTTGTATATGTAGTATATCACACTATCGAAAGTGGGAGGAAGGCACTAAAACCGGTTATTCATCGAATGATCTATAGATCATGAAAAAAAAACTACACCACACGAAGAGTTCGTTAAACGCTAAACTTTTTTCAAAGTTGACAAATTATAGCTACGATTCCTCGAGCCTGTAAATAAACGAACGGTCGTCGAGTCCTCGATAGATGAAATTTTTTTTCAAAGTGAAATAACGATGATACGAGAGGGTGATGGCGTGTAGACGAATGAGCGAATAATTTATTTTTGCGCGTTACCCGAGAACCGTGACCTCGACGGGGTCTTGGTATTGTAAACGGGAGCACGCGAGCCCGCAAGAAAAAAGAACGTTACTCCATCATCAATTTCTGTGTATATTTTAACGTTAAGATCGACATACGCATAATTAACTGTAAACGAAAAGTGTAAACATACTATGATAACGATAGATCGTAAGATAAGCTGCTCAAAACGAGATATAAAAAAAGAACCGCGAGGCAGTTACAGAGTGTGCGATGGATTTATAAAATCGTGAATCTGTGGATATATATATATATTTTTTTGTTTCCGAAGATTTAAATAGCTGACTTTGATATGTTGTTTTTTCTCGTTTCACGTTAATTCGGGAGATTTCTGAGATCCTCGACATATCTTTTATGCGATGAGATAATCCGGAGTCAAGGCATTCGTCTTTGGGACGTTCCAGCCTCTCCGCGACGAGGCTTACTTTTTATCCGATGGTGCCCAAAGTCATGCCGTGACTCCGAATGACTTTCGTGTACCCCGTATATCATAGACACTCGTGTATGAAAGAGCAAGAAAAAAAAAAATTCACGCAGTAATCGAATCATACACTCGCAGCGGATATCAAATCGGCGAGCTCCGAATCGCTGTTTGATATCATAAACTACAATTTAAGAATGATCTGGTGCTGATATGGAGATCCCAGCGCCGTGTTTGTGGCACGGGGCTGTGGGTTTATAATAAACATCGTATTAACGCAATTTACAGTCGTTTAATAAATTCGTAACACGAAAATCAAAAGTCCTCGTCGGAATGCTCGTTCTTGCTTACGGAACGCTTCTCGGGATTTGTTTTTATGTCGAAAGCTGCGATGTCGTGAGTCGCCGGATTCATGAGTTCGTCCTCGTCGTCGTCCAAGTCATCGTCGTCGTCGTCGTCGTCGCCGTCTATCAGCAAATCGCTGTCGCTGTCCAATGAACCGCCACTGTCGTTCGCCTCGTGAATAACTCCTCTCTGCCTGCCCGACATGCTGCCGTAGAGTCTTCGCTGATTCGAAATTTGCGCCCTCGAGGATCTGCCGGCGGTTTCTGAAAAAAATTAAATTAATAAAAAAATTAACGACAAGTGACGGATTATTTATCGTGGCAGTGGGAAAGCACTCGTTGGCTACCAGGTTTTTGACGACTAGCTTGACTGTTCGTTCGTTCAACGGTCCTTTTTTCGACTTCGCCGAGCGCGAGAGGTTCCTGAAGATTCGTGGCGAATATCGAATCGTTTCCTTCCATTATGCTCTCGAAACTGGCGTCCTCGGCGCGCAATTGTTCCAGCTGCTTCCTCGTAGCCGCTTGCCTGTTGACAAAGAAGGATCGCCGTTTTATTGTCAGGATTAAAGTTTTTATTTTGTACTACTCACCTTCTTTCGAATCTTTCCTGCTCGGCCTTGGCGGCTTCTTCGTAAAGATGCTCGAGATAAGCGAGGTAGCGACACTTCTGGAGATAATCGTCGTAAACCAACCGAAGCTCCACCTCGAGTTTCTCGAACTCCTCCATAAAAGCGGGACGAACTTTCTTGAGGGTCTGCAGCCTCTTCTGATTTCTGTCGAGCTCCGTTCGGCGTCTCTCTATCCTCGACTCGAGACTCTGCTCGTTGTCCTTTTCGTGCAAATTAAAAGACCACGGGTCAAGCGCGCGTTAATCATAAGCCGCGATTTCGCAATCCTACTCAAGGATGGATTTCGAACGGGCCCGGTTTATCGCGAACGGGAAGTCGATAAAGACGTCTGGAAGAAAGTCACCTTGACATTATCAATTTGTTTTCTCATGTCGTCGATCTCCTTCCTGGTGCCGTCGATGACTTCCCTTAGCGCCACTTCGATCTCGGCCGTGTCGTACTGTCGAGCCACCTTTGAATTTCTCATCTCGCGAAGCTCGACCTCGCTGCCGAGAAGGTCGAACAAGGTCGCACCGCTCACGGTCAACTGGCTCGCAAGCTGTCTCGTCGTCTTCAATTCGTTGATCTTGTCCGATACGTCGAAGTTTCGCAGATGCGCGCCGTCCTCGGATAATAATTTTGCCGCTGCACTCGTCGTCTGAGCTTCGTAGAGCAAACTCGCTATCTTCAGCATCTCCTGGACGGCGTAACCGTCCGCCTGATAGAGCTTTCTCGTGTTGAGCTTCACGTTTGTTTTTAATGCCTATAAACAAAAACCAACGATTTGTAAGCATGGAAAAAAAATGTTTTGGGGAGAATTTTGATTATGCCAACAATTACCATAAATTCAGCGACTCGCCGAATCAAGGCGACGCGATCCTGCTCGGTCTCGTGATCCGTCGGCAGATCGGCATCCGAATCGAACCTCTGCACGAGCCAGACCAATATTTCGGCGACCAGTGGAAAGTTCGGCACTCGGAAATTTGAAAGTGATATCAAACGTGGATATCCGAGGACTCTCATCATTTCCGTAAAGTCTGGAACATAAATATTCGTAACTCGATACTCTCGATTGTACTTGTAACTCGATACTCGATTGTACTTACTTCTCAGATCGCGAAAAGACATCTTGCACGGAGCGTCTCGCGAACGCGTGATAAAAGTTTCACATAACAAAACGCGAGTGACTCGTGGACGATGCACTTATTGTTTGCGTCCACGAGGTTCCACGTCGCTATGGCAACGGGACGGCGAGTAAAGCGCGATCTAACTATCGATCGCCGTACAACGTGAAAATCAGATAGCACATTCAACGAGTATTTCTTGATAAAGGTGCAAAAATGTTTACTTGTTAATTGTAAACAATTCTTTTTAAAAGGACGAGTTCTTGATTGAAATATTGTGATAAATTTTGTTACGAGCCCAAAACTTTTGTACCGCGTACAACCGATTATCGTCAAGTGAATATTTAACTGTTAAGCAATATACGTATTATTTATAATTTCCCAGGCAATTCGCGATGTAAATGAAAAGATGAATTTTATTCAATCGAGATAAATATTGTCCATTCATCTGCCCTGCCTGATCCACCGTCTCTTTCGCTGTTTTCATGTCTTTTTCCCAAAATTTCCTTAGTCTCGGGACTGGGTTTCAACTCGGTTCGAGCGGTTTTTCTGATTACGGTTCTCAGCCTTTTCAGCGCATTGGCCACATTCAAGTGCAATCATGGCAACGGTACAGCAAGTAAAGCACGATCTAACTATCGATCGCCACACGCAGTAAAAAAAGTTTATCCATTCAATGAATATTTTTTGTTCAGGAAGGTACAAAAAAATTTACTTGATAATTATAAAAATGTTTTTGATAAAAGGACGATTTTTTGGAAAAAAGTGCGCGAATCGTTTTTACTGTGTACCACGGCCGAATTCATCCGAGAACAATCGATTATCGTCAAGTAAATATTTATTGTTAAGCAATATACATATTATTTATAGTTTCCTAGCCGATTCGCGATGTACATGAAAAGATGAATTTTTCTCAATCGATATCCATATTGTCCACTCGTCTGCTCTGCTTAAGCATCGATCGAGCTCTCTTCATATAAAGCCGCTCTCTCGCCGCTTTCATGTGTCTCTTTCTCAACATTTCCTCAGTCTCGGGACTGGGCTTCGCCTCTGTTCGAGCGGCTTTCCTGATCACTGTTCTCAGCCTTTCCAGCGCATCGGCCAAATTCAAGTGCTGAGATCTCGTCAAGTCGGATTTGATGATCAAGTAGCCTTCCTTGGTTATTCTATTTCTCTCCTGCAATCGGACGGTATATTCGTTAATACTACATTACATTGTGGTACTTGTTTATTGATTTATTAATTTTGTACGATTCTGAATGCGTTCCTGAATGCAGTTATGTTCTGTTCGGCTAAATCCAGACATACGGTGTGTTGTTAAATGCAGATCTGCTCAGCTATGCGTTCTTCTATCTGCAACTGTCGACTGCTTGTCGGTTCCAACATTACATCCAATTCTTTCCGAAGGATACATTCAGTGCATCTCAATAACAAAAAAACGTTTATTAGAGCCGATGTGTGTAAAAAGTAAACCCTGAACGGAGAGTAGACTGCAATATAATAATGGATATTTTAGCTGCATATACATGTGGATATATCTTTAATATTTATGGATTTTGCCGAACACAACAGAACTGCATTGAAGAACACACCTATATTCGAGATGTATCCAGCCCTATGTGCAGCTACATAAGCTTTCTAATATTCCAGTCTGTTCTCAGTTCAGGGTTATTAAAACAGACTAAATTGATCCCATGGAAAAGATCAGATGGACTGTTAGCAAATAAAAGGGGGCATAGCTGAGCAGATCTCCATTCAAGAACGCTTTTATGTATTTGTATTTTTTTTCTCTGGCGCATGCGCTCAAAAGAAAAACAAATAGTCCTCGCGATCCGACCAACCTGGAAACCAAGAGGTCGGTTGAAGCACCAACCACGCTGATTCCGACCTTCGAGAGGTCGATTTTTCAAGGATATTAAGAAGGCAACTGTAATACCAACCATCACATGTGTCGGATACGTGGTTGGTTTATGGTTGGATTTCCCTGAAGCTACCCGATTACCAAACCAGAGCCTTATCGGTGCTTTTAACATAGAGTGTGCAATTTGAGTTCTTTAGGAAAGTCCAACTGTAAATCTAGTTTCTATCCGACACATACAACGGTTGGTAATATGGGCAATTTAAAAATATCAACCAAAAACCAACCGCCACAAGATTGGAAACAGATTCAGTTTGGTGTACCAATCGTCTGGTTGAGCTGGAGCAGATTATTAGAAAACAACCCAAAGTTTTAAAGTCGGTTGGTCCGCAACCCTCGTGTTCCCCCAAACCAAAAACCAACCCAAATACCAACCGTTGATTGGTGCGCCAAACCAACCATTATCCCAACCTCCCGAAGGTTGATTTTGGGTTGGTTCGTCAAATCCAACCATTAGCCAACTATTCTTTCGACAGAGTAAAGGTTGATTCACGGTTGGATATTATACACCAACTCTATTTTCGACTTTCAGCCGAGAATAGTAGTAGTTGACTTATGGTTGATTTTCCAAAACCAACCGTAAACGAACCGCTGGCTAGGTTGTTGCCCGGAATAGTTGGTTTATGGTTGGTTTCGAAAAAACCAACCACAAATCGATCATGACCGTAGTTACCTGAAAGTCGGAATGAGGGTCGTTTGATAATAACCAACCATGGACCAACTATTTACGCTGTCGGAAAATGGTTGGTTTCCAAAAACCAACCAAAAATCAACCTTCGGGCAGTTGGAATAATGGTTGGCTTGGCCCACCAATCGACGGTTGGTTTGTGGTTGGTTATAGAAAAATCATCCAAATTCCAACCATTTTTTACGGTTCGGTGGTCCGCTAGGGAAAGGATGTACGTCGAATAGCCGACTCCAAATAGTTCCTTACTTGAAGCATCAACTTTGGCTTAATATCGTCTGCAATCCACGTAGCCTTCTCGATGTTGAAACGCAAATCGACCTTAGTGTTGACGCGATTGACGTTTTGACCTCCGGGTCCACTGCTTCTGCTGTAAGTGATATGAAGCTCTTCCATGGGTATGAATCCGTTGAATTTCGCAGTCGGATCTTCCGGCACCTGCGAGCAGCGACCGAGAGAATAAAAACACAGATTTTGAGGTTAGGTCGCGTGTTTACCGGTGCGAACGGTCCAGCGACTCGCAGACAGCGGCGATTCGCCGTGACAACGGTCCGCGGGTGTGCCTGATCGCTCGACGAACAAATTTTACTTACGAAATTCGGCGAGTAGAGTTTCAAACTGCTCTTCGGATACAAATTATCGAGAGCGTAGGCGCTCTTGAACGAGTAATTTCTTCCGAGGCTGCAGACGTGGCTGGTGTTCGCCACGTCGTTCTTGAATATCTTGATTAATTGTCTAACGAAGAAATTCATTTTCGCGACTCTCTTCTTTCACCTTTCGCGATTAAAATTAAACAACACAATTTGTAGGTTAAGCGGGCGCCGCGGTTTCACCTACGGGCGGCCATGATGGTTTTTTTTTCTTTCTTCGCGTTCAACAATCGATAATCGAGATGTATTCTCTCGCGGAGAGAGAGAGTCTCGGTGGTCTATGATCGCGGCGTGTCCAAGGGTCGACCTCCGTCGTTATTATCGAATACCGTGGCAGCGCCACGCTTCGATGCCTCGCATCCCCACGTAATACACTCGTTGCCGCAATAATCCCGACGGGTTTTGCGCAAGGGAGCGAATATACGAAGAATGAGAAGAAAAGAAGATTAAGAAAAAAAAAAAAGAAAAGAAACGACGAAGTATTGCTGAAAGCCGTTCTCAAATCATGTTAATTGCCGGTGAACGATCGGCTCGGCCCCGTCAAGGCCACCGGAATTCCTACAGCGACGATCCTCTGCGGCGATCGGTAAAATTATCATGTGCCCGTTTCTCCCCCTTTTATTTTACTGCACACACCGAGCGAACATCACCCTCCGTTCCTCTGTCCGTGACGAGATGACGCGAGAGCCCTCTGTGCACTTCTCGTGGAAGGGAGAGAAAAAAAGAAAAACGGATACTCGTTGACTTCACGAATTTACGATCGTGAGAATAAAACTACCAGCATACCATTTATAATGAGAATTAACAATGCCTCGTTTTCACGCTTTTACACGTTGAATACATTATCCGTGGACGGTGAAAGCATACAATTAGCGTAGGCGGGCATCTAATTCAGATGAATAACATAGTTCAGCCTCTGTATTTAGCAAGACGCTTTACGGTTAAGAATTTCGACGGTACCGAGGCACTACCGGTGCTTCTACTGTCTTGCAGTACGGGCAGGCGCATGAAAGTTATCGGCAGTGGTGCGCAGTTTCAACGATTCTACTTTATAAATTTCGTTGTCGAAAGGGTCCAATAATAATAAAATAAAAAACTAATTAAAAAAAATTACATACTTTGCTAACAATATACCAACCGGTAAAAAGTGATATTATAATAGTACAGCTCAGCGCCTGCGTTCAAAAAGACACGACGAAGGATCTTGAAACTGGTACCGCGCCACTTCCGGTTCTACGGTCTCAGTGTATAAGCACGTGCATGAAAGTTATCGACATTGGCTTGGACTTTTAACATTACAATGCATAAATTTCGCAGCCGAAAGTGTTAAATAATAATAATAGTAATAATAAAATTGCGTATCTCGATAACACTGTACGTAGCGATGAAAAACTGTATTATATAAGATCGAACGGCGATGGTTAGAATGGGCGCGTTAATAACGTTGCCGATGGAAGTCCCAGAATCTCAAGGAAACATCGAGGCGAGACAGCAACACCGCAGTGAGGACGGTGAACGTTCCGCAAAAAGGGAGGCTCGCTTCCACGAAGATGTATTCATCCCCCTCCGCTCCGCCCCCCCCCCACTCCCTCGATTCTTCTGCATGACGATTGTCGTCGTCGTCACGTGCGAATTCCACAATTTCTAGCCGGAGAGATAAATATGCATACTCGCTCGTGGCGTCACGAGTTCTCGGCTCTTGCGTCATCGATAGCCTCTCTCGTGGAGTCTTCGGCACGTTTCGATCACCGAGAAATGACCCATCCTCCTCTCCCTATCTCGTCTCGTATCTTCCAAGCTAATATTAACGACCACGAGCGGAATCGAGCGAGGCCCACACGGCAAAAAAGGTTTGCACTTTTTCGCAATCTTTTTTTTTAATTAATCGTTTCCTTAATAACAACTTTTTTTCGATTATTTAACATTTTTTTGGTTAAGTTAAAAGAAGTAAGTTTTAGTTTGTTTTAGTAAGGTTACTTTCAGTTTAGTAAGTTTAAATTTAGTTTGGTAAGTTTAGGTTTAGGTTAGTAAGTTTAAATTTAGTTTGGTAAGTTTAGGTTCAGTTTAGTAAGTTTAAGTTTAGTTTGGTAAGTTTAGGTTCAGTTTAGTAAGTTTAAATGTAGTTTGGTAAGTTCAGGTTCAGTTTAGTAAGTTTAAATTTAGTTTGGTAAGTTCAGGTTCAGTTTAGTAAGTTTAAATTTAATTTGGTAAGTTTAGGTTCAGTTTAGTAAGTTTAAATGTAGTTTGGTAAGTTCAGGTTCAGTTTAGTAAGTTTGAATTTAGTTTGGTAAGTTCAGGTTCAGTTTAGTAAGTTTAAATTTAATTTGGTAAGTTTAGGTTCAGTTTAGTAAGTTTAAATGTAGTTTAGTAAGTTTAAGTTCAGCTTCATAAGTGTAAGTTTAGTTTTTTAGTTATTTTCAGTATGGCCTGTTAAAAAAGGAAAATTATTAGGAAAAAAATGATAGAACCTTGTGGAGAAGAAATGTTTGCTAATCGTAGGAGCATTTTATACTGTGCACAGTGCAAATCCATCATACCGACAACGCATGGCAATTCGTAGGAAAAACGAACAGAGACGACGGATTGTTAATTTATGTATTGAGATAAGAATGCGCGTCGATGACGGAGCATCTGACCAGTGTGGATTTCTCATTTCGTTAATTCCACGTAACAGTTTATTCGTCACGATGAACGGTTGGTGATTTAGCTCGCTATTCAGGTAAGGGGTATGTGCGACGACGAAGCTACAATGGTGTCTTGAATACGAAACACGCTACACACTATACTGTACACGAGTATACAGCACTCTCTTCGTAATAGGTTTATCCGGTAAGATCTGACGTAAGGATTAATCGATTCTATGAATAACATGTGGAAAGAGCGTCTTCGTGCTAGCGCAGATATGTAGATATTTTTATTTATTTTTCGATGTCATCGAAAAACAAAAAATTTATTCGTTTTGTCTTATGATAATTTTTTTTTTTTTTTTTATATGTTGACCCGCATTGCCCCGATATAATTTTCTACGGCTGCTACGGATTCGACGTTGGCACCGATAGAGGAAACAGTGTATTTTTCACCGACTGAAAGTCCTTCCACCGTCTCGAGGAAGGATCTCCACGGACTCGATCGCTTGTATGATGTACCACGCGATGAGATGCTGGCCACGCGGTGAACGTCCTGAGAAAAGGTCGTCACCGTATGCGCATCGGGAGTCTTTAACTATTCATACGTGCAGTTTGTATTATGCTCGAGCTTATTATCTACGATCGCTCGCATCTGCCTCAAACCCGACTCTTGTAATTTTACTTCAAACCCGCACGTCACACGGACCTGTGTAACCCTTTACAGCATCGGCAAGGCTTGTTTACGCTTTCGCAGACATACTTCTGATTACTCTATCGCGTGCGTGTGCATTTGTTTTCTCCCGTATGAGCCCAGACGGCGAAGAATAATTCGACTCGACTTGCAACTCGCGCTGTGAACTTACCGGTGATTTATCAAATAAAGTTCAAGTCGGTTTCGATTTAAGAAGACATCGCAGTGCGGTAATACTTCGGAACAATGGTGCAAGACAATAAAGTTAATATTTGGGTGAAAAGCACATTTTTTTTTTACAAAGGAATTGTATGTTTCTAAATTTATTATTTATTTCATGGATAAATCGGTTAATTAACCTTGGCTAATAATTATTATTAGCCAAGGCTAATTAACCGATTTTCCAATCGGCTCGTGTGATGTTCACACGTGCACATTACACAGACATATGTAATTATTTACTGCTGCACAACTGGTGTCGTAAATTTACCGGCACTTTTACCGGTCATTTTACCAAATTACGTTCAAGTCGATTTCGATTTAAGAAGCCATCGCAGTGCGGTAATATTTCGGTACAATACTGCAAGAAAATAACGACAATTTTTGGGTGAAATCCATGGTAGTTTTTTTTTTACACAAAAATTTAATATTTATAAATGTACTGTTTATTTCAGGAGTAAATGGCCATAGGTAAGATATCATTTTAGCCGAGGTTAATTAACCGATCGCGCACCGGATTTTTCTCGATGATCGAACAGCTTCGGATATGCCGGGCGATCGATCGCGCTGATAATCGTCGAGAGTGATCGGCGAGACTCGCGGATATGTCCACCCGCTTTATCGCACAGTCGGTCACGTGCGAGTCTGCACCTTCCTCTTTATAAATTCATTCACGATTTATTGGACAACTTTGTTGCTAAAAACTTCACGGCAATATTTTATTTTTATTTTTTCCCGAGGAATATTAATTGAGTTATTTGACGCTTGACATTTTTCCCAGCATAGTCTTCTATTTTTCTTCGTATGCACGACTAATTGGCCGTTTGCCATTGGACTCGATTGCAGTGCAATACGGTCGAGTAACCGTCATTTCATTTATAAAATCGATTGATCAATCGCTAAGAAATAATACCGTGTCCATTACGTCGCACAATTATCCGCTCGGTCAAGATTCAACAATTGAATTATTATTATTATTATTATTATTATTATTATTATTATTATTATTATTATTATTATTATTATTATTATTATTATTATTATTATTATTATTATTATTATTATTATTATTATTATTATTATTATTATTATTATTATTATTATTATTATTATTATTTACTAATTTGGATTCTCAGCATGAATGAACGTGGCTCGCGCGCGCCTGCACCCGGTGACGAAACGGGTAGGATTCTTAGGCTCTCGGAGATTCCTGGTCATTATGATAAAATATGCTGGACCTTCACTCGTTAAATCGCGTCATGTTGATAATTTTATTCGCTACCGTCGCCCATCTCGTACATTTATCTCGAACTTTGTGCGGACAAGCGTCGGAGATTCTTCGAAGAAACCGTAACAAGCCCGAAGTCCGTATTTTAATGAGAAACTGACAAATGGTCGAGGACCTTAGGTTTATCCCGCGTGCGCAGTCTTTGGCGTTCCACACGACGTTAGGTATAGATAAGCGCTCCGAGAAACGCGCGATTCAGACCCGGATCCGGATTTTCCATGGGTCGTTCTTTAATTTTTTTTTTACTTTTTGTTCAGTCCAAAAAATTTTTTGGAGCAAATATTTTATCTTGGTTCTTTTAAATGGTTGAATTGTCTTTTTTTTTGGCATGCATGACTTAAGGTATAGATATAGATATGCAGAAAAATTCGGAGCTCGGATGCTGACGAACTTTTTGGTCGTTGTTTTTTTGCAAGAAAAAATTCATCCTTTACAAGCCGAATCGTTTTTTTTAAATCCTGCGTAGGTTTATCTGGCGTGCGCAGTATTTGTGTTCTACGCGACGATAGGCACAGATAAGCGTTCCGAGAAACGTGCGATTCAGACCCGGATCCGGATTTCTCCCTGGTTGCTTTTTCATTTTTTACTTTTTATTTATTTTTGTTATCTTTTGTCAAAGTTTTGTTTTTTAACTAGTCGAAGTGTAATTTTTGTCATGCATAATTTTAGGTATAGATAGGTATACCGAGAAATGCGCGACACGTATAAGGATGCACTTATTTTGTGTTTTTTTTTTTTTTTTTTTTTTTTTTTTTTTTTGCAAGAAAAATCATCTCTTTACGTGTCGAATTGTAATTTTTTGTTGTGCCAATGGCGACGTTTTATCGTTCAATCCGAGTAGGCACGACAGGAGGCACGAATATTGTATCCGGGAGCGATCGGAGATTAAATTGCTGCTCGTGTCGTGCCCGAGGAATTCGACTGGCTCTATAAATTTGTATGGCACCCATTATATCATAAAAACTCGTTTTCGTGCATCAGATATTCAAAAATCTCCTCGGTCGTCCTCGTCCAATTTTTTTTCGATTCGATGATTTTGAACAGAAATAAAAAAAAAAGACACAAAAAAAAAAAAATAAAAAAAAAAAAAAAAAAAAAAAAAAAAAAACTATGGTCGTTATTTTTCTCAAGCCTAATGCAGTGCCATATTCGCTAAATATGTAAAAAAGCTAGTTAAAAAAATATTTTCGATTTTGATTTTTTAATTCTGTTAAAAATGTATGAATACTGTAAAAAAAAAAATTCGTATGAAATTTAATATTACTGGTATTGAATTTCATGTACAATTGTCATTAAAAATTAACATACAGTATATTAAAAACTTTAGAAGTACTTCACTTTAATTTAATTCACTTAAATTTTACTATAAAAGTACTTTAAATCCAACAATCTACTTTAAATTGCTTGTAAAAGTCCATTAAATTTTTCATCGCAATTGTACATCAAATGAAATTTTAATGTACCAGTTTTCGCGTAAAAACTGTCAATCCGCATTAAATTTACAATTTATTTTTAACAGTGAAGAAAAATGTTTCGAATACTTCGACTGAATTTTATTTTCAGAAGGTACGAGGCTTCTTCCTTCAAGGCTTAATGCAAAACCGATCGGGGCGCCCGGATCGTTCAACAAAAGAAATTCAAATTTTAATCCTCCGCGACTCGGAACCGAATAATCAATTAGCTTTAGCGCGAGAAAATTATCCAGCGGATAGGATCGATCGGTTGTTTCTCGATGCGATGCGCTCGCGAGTTCTCTCCCGCGCGTGTAAAGTTTCCCCCTCGCCCGAACGGTGTACAGGCACGAGCTAGGTATAGTTTGCTTCTCCTCGCTCTATGACGAAATCTCCGCACCTCGTGATCGCCCACACGGATGTGGCGCGGAGATTTCTCGCGGTAGCGGCTCGGCACGAGTTATGCCTCGTCTGCCTTTGCCGGTTGCCGGTTTGCAATCCGAGGACGAAGAAGAAGTCGACGGGTCGGCCGTTTTTTCCACGTAGGCCGACGACGACGACGACAACGACAACAACGACTACGAGGACGATGCGAGCGCATAAAATTGACACACTCGAGACCATGACCCACCTCGAGGAATGGTTCGCGCTCGAAGGCGAAGAGGTGCGCGCCATAGACACTTGCACCTCTCGTCGACTTCTTCCACTGAAGATCTATCGTGATTTTTTTTTCGTCTTTTTTTTCGCTTCCATAATGAAGGAACGACGCTGTCCTTGCGGAAGATTCTTTCTACGGCGAATCCCCTGAGGATGATAGTGGTTTTTTTCCGACTCGGAACTGTCGACTTTTAGATGAATTATGGTTACACGAATCCGAGATGTTAACGACTAGTTTACACGAGTTGATACTAAACAAAACAAATGGATCTGAAGAAACGTGGTGTAAAGTTGAAAAATGAAAGAGGTAAGTCGTTAGAGATTTTTCATGGTCCAAGGCGAAATTATATAAGTGTGACGAATTGCCACAGAATTTCTTTTTATGGATACATTTTCAAGGTCGCAAACAAAACTACCCTATGCAAAGTGGATTAATTAGCGGAGGCCAGAAACACGTACGAAAATACAAGATTTGGCTGAAACTATTTGGTAAAAACAGTCCGTTTTGCGCGGGCGTTCCATTTTATCCCACTCTCCTCTAATCAGGAAGAAAAGAGGAAACAAGTGTATTCATTACTGGAATCGTCCAAAAATTGAAGATTTGACAGAAACAAATTGGTAATAAAAATAGTCCGTTTTGCCCGGGTGTTCCATTTTGCCCCGCTCTCCGTTAATCAGAAAGGAAAAAGTAAACAGGTGTCTTTATTAATTACTGGAGCCTAGAAACACGTACGAAAATAAAAGCTTTGGCAGAAACAAATTGGTTAAAAAAGTCCGTTTTACCCGGTTGTTCCATTTTGCCCCGCTCTCCTCTAATCAGGAAGAAAAGAAAATTAAACAAGTATCTTTATTAATTACTGGAATCCAGAGACACGTTCAAAAATAAAAGATTTGACAGAAACAAATTGGAAAAAATAGTCCGTTTTGCCTGGGTGTTCCATTTTGCCACGCTCTCCGTTAATCAGAAAGCAAAAAGTAATCAGGTGTCTTTATTAATTACTGGAGCCCAGAAACACGTACGAAAATAAAAGCTTTGGCAGAAACAAATTGATAAAAATCGTCCGTTTTGGCCGGGTGTTCCATTTTGCCCCGCACGTCCTCTAATCAGGAAGAAAATAAAATTAAAAAAGTGTCTTTATTAATTACTGGAATTCAGAGACACGTACAAAAATAAAAGATTTGGCAGAAACAAATTGGAAAAAATAGTCCGTTTAGCCCGGATGTTCCATTTTGCCCCGCACTTCCGCTAATCGGGAAGAAAAGAAAATTAAACAAGTGTCTCGATAAAGGATGCCGAACTTCCTGGACGGCGATCGGGAGACACCGGTATATTCGTCGTCGAGCAAACGAGGAAGACGAGGAAAACGAAGAAATCAGTCGTTTAGTTGATCGACGGGCTTCTCGATTCGGAGAAAGCACGAGTGGGTTCTCGGACGAGCCTGGCGATCGACTGACAGACAGAGAGACGGAGGGAGATACATAATGAACGACGAGGATAAAGCTAAGGTGAGACGAATGGAGGTGATCTGAAAAAGGCTGAAAGGGAAGAAAAAAAAACTAGGAGAACGACCTCGCAACACGAAGCCAGGAAAGAGTTGTGATTAGCGGCCGGACGAGCGATCCGGTTTACTCTCGCGGCGATGACGCGCTCTCCACTCTTTTGCTCTCGGAGCTCCGAATCCACAATCTCTTTGCAGCGGTTGCCGTGCATCATCGATTCCGGCGATGCGCGACACCTGCTCGCCGATGCAAAATTACCGTCACCGTCAATAAAAAATACCGTCAAATTACCTTAATATAAGCTGTACAAAAATTTGGTTTGGAAATTAATTAACAATATTGGAAACTTTTTTTTTTTTACATAAACTGCTGGATTTATGCGCTTTAATGCACATGAAATTTCAAATTCATGTGCGTTGCAATTTCGCAGTGACATTTTTATTTTTAATGACATTTTTTGTATATTTCAGTCAAAAGATTTCAATTTTTAATAGCTGGCATTTTTATTTTACGAAAAATTACATTAATGTTCAATTAATGTAATTTGTGTAAGCCAATCGCCAAGTTCCGGTACATTAAATTGACAATTTATTTTTAACGCCCGGCCCTGCGAATTTATTGTACGTTTGTATAAATGAAAGATTATTACGTTATTTTTATTTTTTTTATATTATGTCGCATCAATTTTATTATTATTATTACTGCAGTCAAAAGAAGTTATCTTATTGTTATTGTTATTATTAACATTGATGCTGTTTATATTCAAACGGTTCTTTACGTCGCTTGTCACGTATCGGCTATTCAATCGCCATTCTCTTCGGAGACGTGTAAGTATTATCGTTGTTATTTTTTTTTACTGTATTTTTTTAATTTTTGACCGTCTCTCTGATCGTCTTCTGCACCTGCGTTATCGACGAGAAGATTCGATTCTCGCGACTTCCGTTGCCATCGTACTAATAACGATAATGACCGGTCGCCCGGACTTCTGCCAGAGGAGGGGGTGGGGGGGGGGGGGGGGGGGGGGTTTGGTCACGGGAGGTGTGCAGAATCGGTAGAATCCTTTCATTTCGCGAAACGACTTTTCGCAATTGCGAGCGAGCCGTCCAGCGAGTTTTCTAATTTTCATGCAGTCGTTTGCTGGAAGGAGGAAGAAGGAAAATGGCGAAACATAATTACACACGAAATCGTATAACAGCAAATAATAAGGAGCGAGGTTGAACTGTCCTCGAGGGCAAAAAAAAATAAAAAATAAAAAAAAATCGGAAAATAACGAAATTGGCGAAGACCTCGAGGGTGCGAGAATTAAAAATGGTCGCGAGACCTCGCGTAATCCGCGGTGGCTAATGGAGGTCGGCACACTCGGGATGGCGCGCCATTCGTGTAATACAAGATAGCTGAACACGAGAAATATAATCTACGGTAAACATCGGGATGGACGGAGTATATATATGCGCGCACGGTTTTACACACGGTGTAATTGCCGCGAGTATGAGGAGTACGAAGCCCGACGATAAACCGCAGAGAAACGAGGTGGTAGTAGCTGGACCGAAACTGTAGTATACGCGAGGAGAAGAGTCGCGTTCCCGCGATCGGCGGGAGACCGGAAGCGGAATGACCGTCGCGCATCCGACGGTGAGGAAAGAACATAAGCGGGACAAAAATGGCCGATGACCTCGCCGAGACTCCGCGGCTCGTCACCGCCGCGCACTCCTGTGCACGACTCGATATAACCGTATGTAAAATTGAATCTGCGCACGTACCTTGAGAAAACAATGATGCTCGTGTACTCGCTGCGTGTAGTCTCTCATTATTCTTCGTAACTTTTTTTTTTTCTTCTTTTTCTGTTTATGTCCGTTTACGCGATACCCCAACTACGCCTTACTCACGGTCTCGCGCACTCCAGTAGCCATCAGGAAGGAAACACTCACCTATTTCCTGAAAAAAAAGAAGAAGAGAAGTCGTTGATAGAAATTTATCGATATAATCGAAAGTACATTGTCGTGGATTTCTATTTGTTGGTGAGAGACTGAAAGCTGAATGGTACTTGTGATGGGGCGAGGCAAAACAGACCCGGGGAAACATTGAGCTCGACTTTGGTTTGATTTGTGTCAGGTAAAAAAAAGATTGGTGACCAAAGATTTGTGACCAAAGATTGTGGAGCAAAGATTGTGGAGCAAAGATTGGTGACCAGAGATTGGTGACCAGAGATTGGTGACCAGAGATTGGTGACCAGAGATTGGTGACTAAAGATTGGTGACCAAAAATTGGTGACCAAAGATTGGTGACCAAAGATTGGTGACCAAAGATTGGTGACCAAAGATTGGTGACCAAAGATTGGTGACCAAAGATTGGTGACCAAAGA